>JANZXR010000003.1:33463814-33505074 GCA_027575705.1 Erythroxylum echinodendron
ATTAAAATCAAGTCATTAATATTTCAAAATATTATTAATTAAACTTTTAAGTGTATATATATATTCCATTCATAAAAAAAATAAACTCAACCTTTGTCACTCGAAAATATTTAATCCACTTGAAGTCGGGTTATTCCCAATAACTAAGTCCGACAATACGAATAAGAAAGTTGTCTTTAGATGGATGAATGGAAAGGTTTTTAATGGAATAGAATCTAAATGAATGTAATATTATAAAATTGTTGTTCAGGAGAGATAGAAGGGTCCATAATGTAAATATAGTGAAATATTGTTTAGAAGAAAAGTTTATAATTTAATATAGTAAAATATTGTTTATTATTTTACACTCCATTTTAAACTTCTCAAATCGGAGATAATTTATTTTTACTATTTATGATAGAAGGAGAACTAATTTGAAATCTTCCACTTCTATTAGATCTCGTTATAGCATAAACATCTCTAATTTGAGAGATTTATGATGAAATATAAAATGATAAATAATATTTTACTATATTATATTATAAACTTTTCTTTTAAACAATATTTTACTATATTACATTATGAACCTTTATTTCAAATAACATTTTCTTATATTACATATAAAGTTTTCATTTATATTAAATAATAATTTTTAATATTATATTTATTTATATTCTATTTTATTATAAGATTTTACTGTTAAATACATATTAAGTATGATTAAGTAAGAAAGTGGTGTCAGCAATCAGGATTAAGCAGGCTGACCGTGAACCTTAGATTGTTTGTGTCGATGTCATCGCTGGTTTGTCCTTTCATGCTTTATTCTAGATGCAGCCTGGAAATTGCCTCTTCTGTATTCTGTTCTGTACATTACAAGCTTAATTGAAATAGACTCCATCTCATTTTATTAAACAACATACAAAAGGAGAAAGTCTTACGCTATATTTTATTTTATTATAAATAATAAAAATAAGTTAACTTTAATTTAAAATATTTAAAATAGAATGTAAAATGGTAAATTACATTTTACTGTATGACATTATAAACTCTTCTTTCATACAACATTTTACTATATTATATTATAAACTCTTATTGTAAATAACATTTTTTTTATATTACATATAAATCTTTTCATTTCTATTAAATAATAATTTTTAATATGATATGTACTTATATTCTATTTTATTATAAGATTCTACTGTTAAATATAAATTAAGTATGATTAAATAAGAAAGTGGTGTCAGCAATCAGGATTAAGCAGGCTTAGCGTGAACCTTGATTGTTTTTGTCGCTGTCATCGCTGGTTTGTCTTTTCATGCTTTATTCTAGATGCATCCTGGAAGTTGCAAGCGTCTTCTGTCCTTTATATAAGCCTAATTGAAATAGAATCCATCTCAATGGACCAGACGTGTGACTCTACAGGGACCTATCCTCTTCACCTTACCTTTTTATATTATGATGCTTCAAATTAAATATATAAAACGCTTTTTGAAGTTTACTTTGTCTAATTTTAAACTGAAATCCTTGGGCATAATTTCAAAGTACAAGGAACTTAGACATAAGAATGTGATAAGAAAAAAGAGGGGTGTTGAAAAGATTACACCAAAGCTGTGAGAACATATGCTAAACTATTATAATGGAAGAAATGGTGCAAACCTTTAGGTCTGATTTGGTTGATATAAATTCTTGTTTAGAAAGTAATTTTTTTCTTAAAATTTATATTATCACGTTTGATTTATTTTTTTGAGTTGTTAAAAAAGTAAAAATTTTCGGAATCTAGAAAAAGTAGTAGCGCTTTATTTAGATTATAAATCTCATCACCTCTTGGTATTTAGATTACTTTCCTCCGAAATTTAATATAAAAAATACATTAACTAATTCAACATTTCCTTCTCTCTCAACTGTACAATAACTATTTTATAAAACCCTACTTCTTCTTCAACTACTTTTATTGTTTTCCCGTTAACAAAATTTTTGATTTTTTTTCCGGTTGAAATAATACACTATTTTTTCAATGTTAGAAAAAAAGTGATACTTGATTTAAGTTTAAGATTTATTTTTGTACTCTCTTAAGATTTTTTTAGTATTTTTCAATACTATTTATGATATAACAGTATTATATGATTAGAATATCAAAAATGATAAAAATTAATATTTAATAATATAATTTGTATTACGAATTAACATTACTTAATGGTTTTAATTTTTATTCAATTTGTAGGGATATAATTGAAAACACAAGTCAAAATTAAATTATATTCTATAAAATAATGTTGCATACTAAACACTATAATAAGAATCCACTCAAATTTATTATTAAAATTTTTATAAGTATCCAAACATGTGAATATCTTTACTTTCTATAGATTTATTTTCTGAAGAATCAGATAATTCACTTTACTTTCCTGTCAACTAAACGAGCCTTAGAGTTTTGATAAATTTTTTATCTGATTTATTTTAAAATTAATAAGTTAAATTTAAATTTAAATTTTTAATAAGCTGGATAAGTTGATTTTGATACAAAATCATTTTATCAATTAGAGTGAATCGGTTGACTCAGATTAAAATCAAAATCAACTGATCCAGCTTATTAACAGTCTAATATTTATTCCGCACATTATGTAGATTTATGACTTTCGAGGGTACGATTTGTCTTATATTACCAATAACCTTTGGACATCATTATTATTATTATGAATTTGATGAGCTAAAAACATCAATTTTAATGACACGCTACAAGTTCAAAGCAAAGTATACAGAGAATGAAAACGAAAGTAAAAGGAGTGGATAACGATTGAATTTATGAGGCCATGAAAGCCCCAACGTGAAATCCTACTATTACTAATCATACAATAAGCCACCAGTTAAAGTTGGCCGACTAGACTAGGCGTAGGCCAGGCATTATCCCATGTGATGGTTTGACCCTCGAAAGATACTGAAAACTGATTATGGACCTAGAGGTCAGACCATGTGAGCGTGATTCCAAGTGGTTGGGACCACAATCTGATTTAGACCTGACAATTACGACTCTGAACCACCGAGACCAAGACTCTCGTTTATTTTTTTATATTTATTTTATTAAATTTATCTATATATTTATATAAAATTACCTTAGATATATAAATAAGATTTAATAAAATATAATAAAATCGAAAATAGCCTTTCTATTATATAGGAGTAAGGCTACATACTATTAGACCTCTCTAGACTTCACTTTATTGCGAAATTTCAAACTGGATAATAATAATGATGATGATGATAAAAACATCGTAATTAATACAAAAGAGAAAACTGATCCCAACTGAACTAACCTTGAGTAAGTAGATTTGCCGGGACGTGATCTTCTATCCCTCTTTTGTTGTTCTTATCTTATTCTATTAAATCTTGGTCATTTATTTATGTCCTATTTTTATCCTATTTTATTGAATCTCAACTGTTTAATTATACGAATATTTAGGGCAGGTTCGCCTTTGGTTTGGCTGCCTGAAAATTGGAACATGCCATGCCAGCAGCCGACACTAGCTGCCTTAGTAATGAGTATGGCTCTCTTTCGATTTTTTAATTAAATTAAAAATTAAAAAAATTAATTTAACTTCTAAAACATCGCTTTCATAATGAGATTGTATTAGTAACGAAACATGTATTATTAAGTAATGATTAATATAATGTAATTATTTATCTTGCATTAGTTTATTTCAATAATTTTTTTAATTTATAAAATTTGTTTTGAAAATAATTATTTTCAGAACTTGTGTATTATCTAATAATATTCTTACTTATATGAAATATTTTAAAAATGCATAATTAAAATTCAAAAATAATTGTTGATAAATAAAATTCCAAATATATTAAGATTTATAAAAATAATAAAATTGACTCTAACAATTTATATATATCAATTATAGTTTATTAATTAAATATCACAATTTTCTTAATTTTTAATTATTTATTTTATATAATTTTATTTAATTAAGTCTTGAAATTAATTTGATTTATTTAATTATCGTCAATTTAGATAAGTTTTTGTTTTAAATCATAATTAAAAATCCATTTCTCACTTTAATAACTTAGAGAGTTAAAATAAAAACACATTAAATTTATATATAACTAAATTAAATTTTTTACAATTTAATTATTATTTATTTAAATTATATAATTTATATATTACTATATATAATTAAAATTTTATTATATAAGGACTTGAAACGTAATAACTTTAAATTTTACGATTGTCAAAATAATAATAATAATAATCTTTTCAGTAAAGTCTTTCTTAATTATCATTTACATAATCCATCATCATCATCATGTCGGATAAAGTATCCTGATTTGGATTCAGACCTTATGGGGTATGGTCGTCCCAAATGCCAATCCGAGTGTTTGTCTTATTTGGCGTGGAATATGCTTGGGGTTCAAGTAAACGGGTTCTGTTCATTTGTTGATTTTTGTAATATTTGTCTTTTTAAAAATAAAATTAAATTAATAAGTATGTGAAAAGGCATATTCCACTAATTGGATTATAAATGCATGACGTCATGTGTAGAAAAAAAACCCAAATTAAAAAAAAAAAAGAGAAAACAAAAAGCATACAAATTACTTCAATGGTGGCTTTTAAAGCAGGCCTGTAGCCTACCAAATAATTATTAGCCTAAGGTCCAGAACTTATTTTTTGGTGGGCTCAATATTAAGAACTCAAAATATTGCTCCTCGGCAAGAGAAGTAATTAATAAATTGTACTTTTTAACTCTACATTTTCTTATTAAGTACCATCCGTATTATTGTTGAATAGTTTTTAGAGGTATATCATATGTGATGACGTTAAACGTTAGCAGGAATTATACATTAGGAAGGTATGAAATTATTAAAAGATATATAAGTAGACAGGATTCATAAATCTAATATCTTAAGGTTTTGGGTTAAAGTGTGATGCCAAAGCTTATGAATCTGTTCCCTCATTAGGCCCATATTGAAAATCTTTCATATAAGTGAGCTTTCCAGATCTAATAAATAGTATCAGAGCCGATGGTTCAGTAAGGGATGAATATGGAGACGGTAGTTAGATTTCGTGGTTACCTCCTTACGAAAAAGTGCAAGGAAACTCCTGGTGAGTCCAGACTAGTAGAATAAAAAGGACTCTTGATGACGTTATATACTCGAGCTGTTAAGAAAAAAAACTTTCACTCGAGAGGAAGTCCAAGTCTAATATAGAAGTTCACACTTGAGAAGGAGATTATTGGGATATCAAATATGAGTAGGAATCTCACGTTAGAAAGAGATGGAACTAGTGAAAAACATATTAGTGGAAATGAATCATAAACCTAATGCCTTAAAGTTTTAGGTTAAAGTGTAGTGTCAAAGCTCATAAATATGTTCCCTCACTAGGTTCATATTAAAAATTTCCCATGTAAGTGGATTCTCTAGTTCTGACAGTATCAAATTTTAGTTAAAAATAATAATTTCTCTGTAAGGATTTATAATTTTAAAAGCATAAGTGTTGAGTGGAAGGTTTATTTACTAAAGAAATGGTACTCACGCATTGTCCTTGTTTTATCTCTTTTTGTTCTTTATGTTTATGAATATCAAATGTGGACTCTTATAAAAATACAATGAGACAAAATAAGGACAGGTCAAGAGTAGGTCATGAACAAATGTTTTTCTTGCTCTTACTCATGGCCGAGTCTGATGGTAGAAAGCATAAGGAAGAAAATTTACCTTGTGATTATAATTGCATATAAATAAAATTTAATTATTACCAACTTAACCAGTTTTCTATTATTACTGTTTTATTATTCCTTTTAAGATTCACCGGTTCTGTTTCAACTTTGTCCATTAAATCTTATCTGTATATTTATATAGGGTTAACATAAATGTGTGGATGAGATTTAATAGAACATGACAGGAACACCATAACTACTACAGGAGATTTGATCCCTTGCAAGACAATCTATTTTTAAACAGTTAGATGTTCGATCTAACTGGTCCAAATTTGAATATAAAATTATAAGATTTTAGATTTTATATTCGAGAATTTCTTTAAATTTCATATTGAGTTGAAATTTATTTAACAAACTTTAGGTTGAAATTAGGGATGTCAATCTCGGCCCGGCCTGTCTGGCCTGACCCGTTTTTAGCCCAGGTTTAGTGGGGCCATAGACGGGTCGTGGGCCGACCATGGTCCGCCGGAGTTTTGTAATTTTTTATATTAAAAAAATATAGACAGGTCGAGTTTGGCTCGGCCAGCTCTTGGCCAACTGGCCAAGGCCGACCACTGGCCTGTTGGCCCATCTGTGGGCCGCAGGCCTGGCTATCCCTGCCCACGCTAGCCACGGGCCGGCCTGCGGCTCGTTGTTTTTTAGGCCTGGCCTGGCAGGGCCGAGGGCGGCCCGAGCCTGGCCCGACCCGATCTATTAACATCCCTTATTGAAACTGAGCCAATGCTTATAACAACATCAAAGACCAGTCAAACATGTAATGATCCATAATTGTAACACCAGTTATGACAATATTAGCAAAGAGAAAGAAACATTACAAGGTAATGTCAATACTTACCGGTAAAGAAACATTACAAGGTAATGTCCAATACATTGTTAAGAAATTTATTATATATTTTATTACTTAATTTTAGCATTTTTGATAATTAAATCTTTAAGATAATGCAAGTCTTAAAACCTAAATTAAGATGAGGTGTAACAAAATAATATTTCTTGTTTGAATTGGATTTTTGGGATAATGGTTTAAGCATAAAAGAGCTCTATCTTCAATAGATGTGTGTGTAGATCACGTTGATGTAGGTAGAAGGACATCTTGTGTGACTTGGATTTTGAAATTTGGAAGAGGTTGTGACTCCTTTTTCTATCTTGATTGGTTGCACAATCCTTGATTTAAAGGCTGCGCATTTTTGGTTTGGTGATTGGGAAGGACTGATGTGTCTATGACTTGGAGTGACGGGTCTTTTGATTTCTTTTTGGAGAGATTCTTGAGTGGACTGCTTTGTATTATAACTATTGCTGTGGATTGCGTATTATATGTTCAGTCGTGATTTGATTATGAGTTCAACGTGAATCAACCCATTGTTGTTGCGATGATTTTCATATTTATTTCAACGAAGTTAAACTTTTTGGGAAGTTGTTCTTCTCTTTTATGTCAAGTGTATTATTATTTTGTTCTTAGTTGATTGACCACTTCAGTTATTTTTATTAATTATCTTTTAATTAATAGTTATTTAGAAAAATCCTCTGAAAAGGTTAATATGAGTCGGTCGTATTATTGGGGTTGAAAATCTTTCACGAGAAGTGAGATTGAGAGATAATGTCGAGGATTGAGTGGTGTTGGCTCAATAAAACATTGGGTAAATCTATTGTACTTTGGTGAAAGTATTAAGCTAGGTGAGGGTCCTGCAGAAGTAGGCAAAGTGTGATGAACTACATTACTAAATTTCGGTGTTGATCTGTTTAATTTCGTATTTATTTTTCTGTTTTTGTCTGTGCTGAAAATTAACAGTTATTGGTATAGTTATTTTATATCTAATAATTGACATATATAGTTATAAGTAACTGAAGCAGAACCTTACAAGTTAAATCGAAATTTTTGCAAAACTACACCCCTACAGTTGTTTTCACTTATTATTAGGTTTAAAATTTTAATTCTAATTTTATTAAAACTCTCTTCTTAAAATAAGGGACACACTATTTGTTTCTTGTAAAACAAACTCTCCACGATGGTTGATGGTTGCGTGATTGTTTTATAGAGATCAGCGGAAAGTTGGTTCTTACGGGACCTATCAGTCACTTAACCATCTTTGAAAGCAAAAAGAAGAGCTGTTCCACGGTCACATGGTGGTTACGTGCTGGGAACGAATCAACGAAGTATTACCAGTAAAGATCCTAAATGAAGCATCGCCAATAGTTACTTGCTATAAGGGTAGATTTCGAGATATTTATAGAGAAAAATGTAGCCCAAAAAGCATAAAAGTTGGTGCATAGAGATAACAAAATCAATTTCATATAATCAAATTAAATTAATTGAGATTTAAATTTAAAATAAAATTTTAAAATAAATACTTAAAAACGACATTATTCTAATTAATAAATATAAATGATATCATTTTAATGTTACCAAATCGAGTAGGGGTATGGACTGAAAAAACAACTTCAAGTGATGACTTGTCCGTTTAGATGTTCAGTCTCAGTGACCCGGTTCGGCTATCACCACATTTATTTCAAATGACAACTGGATGTCCAATCATAGTTGTACTTGAGTAGGAGCATTAGAATATCTTATATTGACTAAACTCTAAACATGAAAATGTTAAACGGTCTATAAGTGGTAAGGGTCAACTATCTAAATGACTAGTTCTAGTCATTTTGACAATGGTTGACTCAAGCTCAATTCTTATTCGTGGGCTCTACACTCTATCTAGATTAAAAATTCTAATAATTTGCAAATCAAGATTAGATTAAGTAATTAATTGAATTCAGACTAGACAAAGTCATAAATAATGGACATCGGATCTAACTAGGCTGCTAACTAGGAAAGCCACTCTTTATCGTTTTTTGGTCGTTGCACTTTTTCTCCATGGAAGATCTTTGCTTTGAAACCAAGCCTTCGAGAGGGTCAGATTTGGTGTACCTGAAATTTATGTCAAGGTTGGTGAACTAGCAACTAAATATCTTATAATAATTTGTCTTTGACCACTTGAGGAATTGTACTTCTTATTAAGAAATAAGATGAAATAGTCCATTGACTTATTTGAAAGAGGCCAAGCTTACAAATTATTTCGTGTAATTGAAAAGTTATGGAAGGCGAATCTGAACAGTAATGAGTGATGGGGGAATAAATGAGATTAGCTACTTGAGTAGTCTTAGTCGTAATGCACGTTATCAATCGGTGCGATACTATAGCTAATATGTCAAGTATTTCAATTTATGAGTACGTTTGTGAGAATGAAACTCAAAGAAATTAACGGACTTTTTCCACACATTGTTGGAGTATTTGGTTCATGTTCCTCTTTATGTATAAAGAAAAAGAATTAATGTAGTGAAACTCCAGAGCGAAAGACAAGAGGTAAAAAGGTTATAGTGAGAGTCAGCAATGAGCATGAAAGTAGGGATGAACTCAGCAAAAGAACAAAAGAGAGATGGAATTCCATATATTGATACTGAGATATTTACTTTGGACAAGCGTATTGTGTTACAGGAACTAAATCAATGAATGACAAAGTGAAAAAAACAGTGTGAACTGTGTTAGTTACCTTTATTCCATCAAATCATTTACAATGAATCATGCAAGTGTGAAGAGTGTTACACCAATTTGAAACATTTGTACAATTGTTCTTGGTCCCTGTTCCTGTCGATGTTAGCTTCATGTTCAACAAACGGACGCCTTCACCCCCGTTACTAAATCGCAGGAGCATCTGTAATATTAAGAGTAGCAGCTTCGTTCTTGCTATGTTGCTTGGATTGAAGCTGAGACCAGTACGCATGAGCAGCCAGGACTCTGTCCAAGAGCTCCTGCGGCACCGGTTCACCCCTTCTCTGTTGCGGGGCGATCTTGGCCGTGTGAACTAATGTCTTCCACTTGTCCTGCAAACATAGCATTCACATCTATCATCGAAATTTAGGAAGTAAAATTATTGCTTCTAAGATGAAAAATTATTAAAAGATCTCTTATCAAGACATAAGAAACTCGGTTCCAATGTGATAGGAAATGAAAATTATAGGTCCTAATGGAGTCTAAGAAACAAAAAAGAAAGCAAATATATTTATGTATTTATCAGAGACAAAAAGCTCTTACTAAAGTTAAAACTTATGCTGCATCCACAAATCCACAGATTGAAGATAGAAATATTACCTTCAAGTCCACATAAGTCCTATGGTTAGCATTTTCAAAAGATCGCAACTTAACGTCACGCCACCTGAAAAGGGCCAAAAATTTTAAATACCTAAGCAACGGGACAGAAGGCACATAATGGTATAGGCACTAAGAAAAAAGATACCTTCCAGTTCCAAGTTCCTCAACAGCAGTCACTAGTGCTTCTACTTCCGAAACAGAGAATGGTCTCCTAGTTCGACGCTTTACAGCTGCAGTTCGCCTAGGTTTCTGGTTTATTGGAACCACAGCAATCGCCTCAGCACTCATTTGGGGGACTGGAACCAGAGCACTAGAATCTGGCAGTGTTCTGTCAGTTAGTATGTCAGTATGAGAGGAAACTGATTCATGATTACTCTGGATATCATTGTCTGGGTCAAGTGGAGGAGGAGGATCAGCTAACATATCAGAAATTCCCGTATCTAAAACTGGAGAGGCTGGAGACCTACAAAAACATTACACATAGGAGGATCACTGTGATAAACAGTCAATCAACGAAATACAACTATGAATATAAGTGAGTGGCAATGACGAACCAAATCTAGATAAAATTCATTTTGGAGAACACACAATGGTAGACACCGTATCAAATCTTAACAACAGAAAAGTGAAGTAACTTTTTTCATTTTCTTCTTATAATAGAAGGAACTTCTGATTTACCTTGATGTTGGTTGAGGTATGTCAAAAGGTAGTAAAGAGGGAGGATCATCATTACACCTTATAGTGGAAGCTTGAACAGAAGTAGGCTCCAATGAGAAACCCAGGCTATTGAGATTTTCATCAGAAGCTATACCAGTTTGCAACAGGGTTCTGTTATCATCTCTGACCTTTTTCTCATGAAAAAGCACCTCAACATGTAAACCACCTCCAAACGCAGCAGTCACAGCCTCCATAATTGTCCTCTAAAGAAATTCAAATAACAAAATAACAAAGGAGGAATTAAAAAATCACCAATGGTCAGAAGATAAGTTATACAACAATTATATCATCACCTTTCTCAGGGAAAATAGACTATGAAAAAGAAGAGACAATGAAAGTGAGAATGTTGGCATCTATAAGGTGTCCCAACTGCAATTTCCAATAAAATAAGACCTCATTTTTATACCTTAAGGTGACCAACAGTTGCAGTTTCTGGGACCTCAAAATAAAGTTCTGGTATCCTGAAGGACTTAATATTGAGTTTCACTGCACAGAGGGATTAATCACATATAAGGCTTCCGAATGCTCGACTAATTCATACCATAAAGAGTTAATGTAACACAATCTCTAGTACCATGAGAATCCTCGGATTGGTTAGATGATTGACGACCTGCAGCTGGAGACGATACCCCATTTGCTGCGTATTTCAAAGGTAGCCTTTTAGCAAAACCATGAAGCATAAGTAGCGTGAACTTCACCTAATAGCAGAAAGTTAAACAAAATACCTCCAAGAAACCTTGCAGATGAGCCATTCTTGTCTCTATTCATGCCCTTTTCAGGTGAATTACACACGCTCTCACTGCTAAACCCCCCATCAGAAGCAATAATTAGGCCACGCTTGGAGAACTTCCTCCTTTTGTGAAGATTTTCATGCTGGTAACTTCCACGACTGTAACTCAACTTCCTCTTGTGGCAAAGAGGTTTTACTCCATCTGAAGCTGATGGAAAGCAAATTTCAAATTTCAGAACAGTTTGAAATTAATATCTAGACACATAAATACTTGAAACCTTACAAGATAATTTGTTTAAGCAAGCCATCAAAACAACTTCTTACCAACTCTGGAATGCTCATAATCCGTCAGTTTTGGAGCTATTTTCCAATACTTGGATGTTAGTAACTTCCTGATTCTTCGATCCCCAATCCGGGATGGAGGCCTAAGAACCTTCCCTTTAGTGATAGATTTACTACAACAAGAAAAGTTTTCTTCGTCATCTCTAATACCTAACTTAACATCATTCCTGCACTGAAAGGAGGTATTTGGAATGTGGACCCGGCATAATGGAGATTGGGTGTTTCTATCTAGAATATTCAAGGCTGGGAATTTCACGTATAATCCCATAGGATCCTGTGGATTGGATGTATTGCCATTGGCCAAACCTCCAGTCTCCAGTGCATTTGCTTGTTGCTCATTACCAAATCTACTATCTACATTACAGCCACAAGACTCTCTAGGATCAGGAGAACCTCCCTCTAGTTTTCCAGGGAAAGTTTCACGAGTAATCTTGTTAGTAGTAACTATGGGCTTCACATCCTTACTTATTTTATCTGATGAGTCCGAATTTGTGATTATTGAAAATTGTTCCAGTATGGAATTACTTGCATTGTCTTGGGATTCCTTCAGAAGAAATTTCCTATCCTTGTTTTGTGAGGCGAAAACAGGAGTATATACACTTTCTTCACAGCTTCCCGGGTCAATGTACTCTTTTTTCAGCAGAGTATCTTCACCTTGTTCCAGTTTAACAGCATCATTACAAATGGCAGGCAGCTTATTTGCTTCAGATGCATTACTGGAAGCAGAGGAACTTTCACTCTCCTCTAATAGCTTCCCTGCTAAAGAAGCAAGCAATTCAATTGCACATATCTGATTATCATCAACATTCTTTTGCAGCAGACGTCTCCCCTGGAAGCAAACGACATTAAGAAATGAGGCTCAAGACAACGTAAAAAGAAGGATAATTGAAATGCTAACAAAACCAACAAGTATGTGTTACTTACTCTAGAAGATCTGGGAGCCCTCGGAAATGAAGGAACAAGGAAGCCATTGAAACCATGATATTGCTTCTTCAACACCATATCTTAACCATGCAAGTCATCAGAATTCATCAAACGTGAAGCATCACCCTGGAAAGATACTTCAACACGTCAAACACATAACGAATTAACTAATAAACCATAAATAGGAAGTGCAACTGCAACTTTAACTGCCTAGTGCAAGAGAAAAATAGAATGATGCCCTCATTAATCACATCCACAAAATGAATTAGCTCGCGTTGCATTGCAGATGTATAAAGAAAAATGTTGCATTACAGATCACAAGAGAAAATAAAATGATTAAGTGATAATGTCATCTGAAAAACTTGCCACAATATAAGATTCTGGATGCTTTAAATGAACAATTTATATAGCCAACATAACTGCCTCACCGTTTTCTTTAACCGGGAAAACTGGGTTCTACATAACATCCCATTAAGATAATAATAATTAGAAATAAACTTAAAAGGAAAAAATTCAACAGAGAAGATCTTGGCTTGATTAAAACTATATGAACTGAATCATAAGCAGTCCTCGGGAATGAAAAGGGAAAATTCCGAGGAATTACTAAAAGCAAGTTCCAATTAGCTGTTCTTGATTCAAGAATCATATTAACAAGAGGAGATCTTGAAAACCACTGATTGGATATCAATTGTGTCCTTAAAAAATAAACGTAAAAAGCAGAAATCTCAGTTTCAGAAGCTAAAAACAAATTCTCTCTATGATTGCCGAATCTGTACGCATTTTGATGCAAATCCATTAACGAGTTTATACTTTAAAACAGAGAAAAACAAAACCAACAATTCAGAGAAGCCTTTAAACCCACATACTCAAGACAGAGAGAGAAAAATTTTCTCAATTCCCGCCCAAAATCCAACTCCAATTACAACAACTGAACTTTGCCGCGACGTGATCGCGATCTCAATTTTCAATTAAGTAATTGTTTCTCTAAAACCCAAAACCCCTCAGGATGTTCAAATTCGGAGTCAGATTCAAAGTCTCTGAACATAACTCCAGCGAAACAAACATGAAGGCATCAAATTTAACGAAAAAACATCGAAATTCGACTCACTTACCGGATCGCAAACGATCTTCGGTGCAAAACAACACAGAGTTAGAAATATCCTCCCAGAATGCACCAAGTCGAAGAAAATCAAAGTTGGAGCAATCAATAACAGTGAATTACAAGTTGGTGTCAAGCAAGAACGAAAAGAAAGCAACAGATTTCATATTCTATATCATTTTTTATGTATCTTGATCCTCAAACATCTCTCACGAGAAACACAAAGCATGAAAAACCTCTATCCCTGTTCTTCTCTTTCTCTGTCAAAACCAAAACCACCACAGAACAGTAGCTTAAACCCCCCCACCCCCTTCGCTCTCTCCCTCTCTTTCCTTTTATGAGTTTTTTAAGTTTTAACCACAAACCCAAAGGGCACTTATGTCCGAGCAATTCCTCTCTCTCTCTCTCTCCATTGAAATATTCAAGACGAAGATGGGTTTTCGCCACGTGGCACATTACTTTGTTTTCGTAGTTGTTTATTTTTAAATAGGATAATAAATTAAAAATTAAAAATAATTTTTATTTTAAATTTAAAAAACTAATTTTACTTTAAGTGTATAAATTTTAAAATTTTAAAAATAATTTAATAATATGTGTTAGCTAGAATAACATAAAATTAATATTTAAAAATTTAATTAGTATTATCTTTTCTATATAATATTAGAGCATTAAATAAATATATATTTTAAATACATAAACACTCTTATCTTTTTCTCATAAAATCATAAAACCATATTGATAAAAAATAAAGAGTGATATAATCCCTTCAAAGTTTAATGTTTATATTAGTTTGTTAGTTATATTAATAAAAGATAGTCTTTTAGTTAAGTTTTTTATTTTTAAAAATTTTAACATAACTAGAAATTTGAAAAAATTATACACTAAAATGAAAAATTGAGAATATTTTAATTTGTTATAATTTCAAAAATTATAATTTGCACCGTACTGTGCGGGCCCACAAATTTTAGGATGAGGAAAAGAAAAAGGTTGGAAGAACGTATGGGACTGAAAATGAAAGATTCGATTCAACATGGAGCTTTTATGAGATGTCAGATGTCCAAGAGATTAGAATTTGTGGAGGAGGTGCAATTTGATCTCGTTGAACATGATCCATTCAGTTTTAGAATCTCAAGTATATTCTTAAAATTCCATTTTTTTAATGCTTTGGTTTTAAATAATATTTGCGTTAGATATATTCATGTAACGAGATCTCATCTTTGAGTTCTCCAGCTTAGGGATTAAGGCTTTAAGTTAATATTTCTAACTTTGAAAAAATTATCTTTTTTTTTTCACGGATAAACCCCAAACATTATCTTTTGGAAGCATATTGAGTAAATATTTGGATTGATACAATAACTTGTAAATCAAGCCAACCGAGTATTTCACACTAAACAAGCCCTGTACGACATATTCGATCGAGAGAACATAAATAAAAAGATTCGAACACAGGACCTTTTGACCTCATGCTCCCCACTCTACTGACTTGACCACCCCCTAGAGGCTTCAAAAACTATCCTCTAATTAATAACTTACTAAGTGTCTGTTTGGATGAGCTTGTATTAGTAGAATTTTTTTTAGTAGAATTTTTCTAAGAAATTAGTTGATTGTCATTTAAAAAAGAGCTTTTTAAAAAAAGATGCATACAATAGACTGTTTGATAATATAAAAATAAAAAACACTTTAAATTTTAACTATATTTTAGTTTGTAATAAAAATTATTTATGCATCTAAAAATTATTTAAAATATATTAAACAATATGAAAAACACAATATATTAATTATTACCATATGAAACATAAATGAAAAGATATTTAACCAAATCTTTTGTATGGATTATAACATAAGTAAAACTAATATAAAAAATAAATATTAAAACATATAAAAAGTCAAATAATGTTATATAAATTTCAAAATCTTAAAATAAACGTGAAGATGTGTTTATGGGTATTGTAAAAATCATGTGTAAAACATAAGAGTAAAAGGAACTAAAAAATAGGCTCATTAATTGATCTGAAAAATTTACTTGAAAAAAGTGCTTTTATGCGAAGCGTCAAATTTGAGCTTCTTAAAAAGCTGTATTTTAGTTGCCGAAAAAATATCTATTAAAAAAGTACTTTTTCATTTTACAACCAAACACTCATTTTTTTTAAGATTTTTGCAGCAGAAAAAATGCTTATTTATCCTCTAAAAACTCTACTAAATAGGCACTAAGCATATTACGTGTTCAACAAAATATTTATTGAATAGCTATTTAAGATATTAAACTCTTGTAATCAAGAGGGTTTGAGATTGAAATTTTTTACAATAATAAAATTCATAAATTTTATTTTAAGTATGTTAAATACAAATTATTTAAAAGATAATATATTAAAATTAAATAACGAATTTGGTTTAATTAATATTTATACATTTTAACATATTTCTATTTCTAGTCCACGGTAATCCAAACCATCACGATGAAATATAGACTGCGACTACAATTAGAAAGAGACTTTACTTCTAATTTGGAAAAAATGAAAGGTAAGAACTAAGAAATAAGAATACTTAACAACACCTTGTGCTTACACGGAAAAGTAAAATACTGAAATATGACTATAGTGGTTCGCCCACTAAGCAACCGAGTGGTAATGGATGAGCGAGTACAACAACATCAGGAATCCTGTTGAGGTAGGAGTATGGAAAAGTTTAGTAGTATACACCGTTGTTAGAGCGAATTATTTTTATTATATTTTATTAAATTTTATTTATATATTTATATAAATCTCGTATAAATATATAAATAAAATTTAATAGAACGAAATTAAAATAAAATAATTAGAATAAAAAATTAGATAAATTATTAAAGGAGTTTTTAAATTAATAAGGAAACGGCAAGGAGGACAATTACAAGAAAAACAATATTATATTTATCTCTTAAATTTTAATATCTTAATTTAATTATTTAACAATTTTAATATTTTAATTTTTCCTTTAATGTTTTGGCTTTCTGGGTGGTGTATTATTAGCCTGGAAGTTATCGAATAAAGTGGGTCTCACCTTAAAAAGTGTCTGCGTTATGCGTTCCGTATAGACCAATGAGCTTCAGCCAAATGTCAATTGACTGATAGGACCAGATAAGTCCCAACAAGTGTCAGCCACTTTGAGGATCAAACGGGGAATGCCCTTGGAATTCATAGTCTGGTTGGGAGTTCGGTTGTTTCGGTTGGCGAATGGTTTTACTTTTGTTCACGTTTTTTATTTTCGTAGAATTGTAAACTAATGTCGTAATGTCTGAACTTATCTGTGAGTACACGAAACCGTCGGCACACGAGAGGCTGAGGCTGCTCGTTGAAGTCCTTGAGGATGATCCATAAGATGAGCAAAATTGGTAAATCCACTCCGATTTTTAAAAAAATAAAATAATATTATTTTAATAAATAAAAATATTTTTAGCAAATCCAATTTAAAATTTTAAGAAACTGAAACAAATCGAATTTAACTTGAATTGGTTTTTATTTCTTAAAAAAATAAAATTTCTATTTGTTTTAAATTATTCAATCTAAAATTCTTATTTATATAATTATAGAAAATACTAATAAGTTTTTACCATAGTTATTTAATAATTAATATTTATTATTTATTAATTTTATTATAAATGTCATAAAAGTTAAGTATATTGTAATGGGATAATCACAGATACTTAAGCAAAATATTTCTTAATTACTTTAAAGTCAAAATTTTAAATAATTAACTTTGGATTATTATAGTAATTAGAGAAGATATTTATGCAATTATGAATAATAGTAATAAATGCTGATGATAGTTATTTGGGATGTGCTTGGTTCATTTGAGGTAATGGTAATAAAAAATGATGAAAATGAATATGACTTTCATTCTTCATTATATTGTTGGGTATAAAGTATCATTTCATAATGAGATATAAAAATACTGTTGATCTAATTATAATATATTGCTAACAATTTTTTCATTTCTTATATATTTCTCTTTTTCATATTAACTAACTAAACACTAATATTAACCAGGCGTTTGGTTTGAGCACGGGGTTAGTTATGGATATAGGTATAATAGTAAAAGGGGATGAGGATGAGTATGAAAAATAAAAAATGATATTTGGTTCAGAAAATATACCTGGAGGCGCAGAACAAAAAATTCCTTCGTTGATAAGACGCAGTAAGACAGGATGAGAGATCGTAAAGAATTGAGAGGCGATAAAGAAATAAAGAGGATGATAGGGCAAAGGCTAAGGATAAAAGAATAAAAATTAAAGGTGATAAAAACTTAGATTGGAATGAAAACTTGATACCCATACTATTTTGGTGGGTTTAGTAAATTCCTAAATTTAATGAGATAAATCCATTATCCTGAAATTAAAAACCCTAAAATAAATATAATTTTTATAATTATTTCATTCCTTCGTTTCCAAACTCTCAAGTCAAACGCCCTTAAGATGCATATCTAATCTTAAAATCTATCGAGTTCCATAGTCCAGCTTAATTATAAAAACTTAAAAAGAAAAAGTAAAATATTATCCATCAAGCCCAAGATCCAAGCCCAGACATCATTAATTATAAAAGGGAGATCCAACAACTAATAATATTTTAACTTGCAAGCCCATTCTTTCTGAACATGACATAATACAAACGTCATTCAACTACTTGCACATGATAAAACACCGACAATTTCACGTGAAACGAAACCAAACTTGTGTTTTAGAAACCCTCGGCACGTTATAGTAATCACTGTTTTGCATCGATACGCCAAAGCTCTCAATGGTGGTTAAGTTAGTTGGTTAATATCGTTTAGTTTAAAGGAGAGAATCAAATGATGGAGAGTGAGTAAGTCATGGTGTCCCTGCCTTAGACCCTGGAAAGTATACATGACCCTCCAAGGGTGGACCAACTCGAGGTTCGTGTTTCTTGTAATTTATTGAGTTTAAGTCGCATCAGATGTTATTCATAAAGTCTGATTGGTCGAAAACAAGTTCGTGTTAAAGTAAAAATCCTTAATAATAATTATTTTAAATCTATCTTTTAATTGTAAATTTTTACTTCGTCGAGTGAATTACATGAATCAAATAGTTTATAAATTATTAGGAGTATTTATTAAAATTTTTAATATGATAAGAACTTTAGAAGAGTCACACATCAAAAGTTAGCTTATGAAAGTAGAGAGTTCAAAGTCTTTATAAATTTCACACCAACTTTGTATTTAATCAATGTGGGATGTGGGATGTGGGATCCAAGTTCCATACCTTACAATTGGATCAAACTGTAATATTGGTCTCCCATAAGGACTAATGTCCTCGTTGGTCACGGTCATGTTGGTCATGACTAACACTTTCAGGTCATCACTCTATGGGCCATCACTCCGAGATCCTTGTTGGTTATGGCCACTTTGGTCATAGCTGGTACTCCCAGGCTACCACTTCATGGGTCACCACTCCAAGACCGAGCTCTAATACTAGTTGATAAGGACTTTAACAGAGACACACTCCAAAAGCTAGTTTGTGAAGATAGAGAGTCCAAAGTTCTTATAAATTCCACACTAACTTTGTATTTAATCAATATGAGATCCAAGTTTCATACTTTGCAATTGGATCAAACCATAATATAATACTAATTAAGTCGAATATATTATTTAATTTTAAATTAATAACTTACAAATAAATTAAATAGAGTTTGATATTAATAAATCATTACTTGCATGCATTCGGTTATTTACTTAATAGTTAGTACTTATAATTTCGCTAACATTAAAAGAAAAAAGAGCAGAAGAGAATATGAAAGTTGATATGCTGTGATTGTACTATTATAGTATTAAGAAATGCATGGAAAAGGCAAAAAGTTAAAGATATGATTCCAAATTTGCTTCCACCCGAAACTTTGAGCAATTTTTAAGGATTGCGTAAAGTTTAGTAAACCTATATACATATAGGCCTTGTTTGGCAATCAGCTGATTCCATTAGCTGATAGCTGATAGTTGATTATATCAGCTGATTTGACCAGCGGATTGCATTAGCTGTTTGTTAAAGTGTTTGGTAAAATTAACTGTTTAGTATTAGCTGTTTATGTATAAAATGACATATAAGGACATGACTTTAAAAAAATTATAATGACATGAGTATTATATTTTAATATTTTTTAAATATTTTTATAAGAATTTAAATTTTAAATATTTAATTTTACAAAAATTAAGTTTATAAATCCATTAAAAATATAATAATTATTATCATCATCATAAATCTAGATAAATCTCTACTTCTAAATAATATCTGATCCACGTTGAAGCCTGATTATTTACATAATTACTAAAAGGATACTATTACTGCAATAAAAATAAAAGCACATGAGTTCTTACTTGAATAAATCTATTTGAGATTAGATGGCATATTTAGCATTGGAGTATGTAATAAAAATAAAAGCACAAGAGTTCTTACTTTAATAAATCCATTTGAGATTGAAGGGCATAGTTGGCATTGGAGTAATCAGCTAAGGCAAAAAGCTACCCCTCCTTAGCTTGTTGAAAATCAGCTTATTATGTTAGTAAAAACAGCTGGTCAATGTAGTCAACCAGCTAAATTGGTTGAATCAGCTACTTTTTCAGCTGATAACTTCCTATCCAAACGGGGTCTTTATGGATATTCTCGCAATATTGGTATCTGCTCAGTCATGCAAGCTGAGCTTTGAGCAATCTTGGATGGTCTTCGATTAGCCTGGGATTTGAGATTTCGTCAATTAATTGTTGAATCAGATTCTATGGTAGTAGTTGCTAGTTTGCATGACATGCATTCCAATGACCGTGTGTCTCCACTCATTAGCGCTATAAAGTTTATTTTACAGAATCATTGGTAGGTTTCAATATAATATATTTACCGCAAAGGCAACCGCAGACTGGCTAGCTAATTATGACTTCCTTTTAAAATCGGGACTACACAGTTTTAACGCTCCTCCTCTAAGATGTTATTCTATTATTGTCTAGGATATAAGTGGCGTTTCATTTCCTTGCAGGTGCATGATATAACTCTTTGCTTTTTAGGACTTCGCCCTCCTTTTCTATATAAAAAAAAATTTACTCCAAAGCAATCGTATCATTAATTGCAGATTACAAGTCATCGAATGTATTCATTCTGTCAGCTGAGTGCAGAGAATCGAGAACATCTGCTTGCTTCCTGTAAAATCCCAGATCAAATCTCTGAGACCCTGATTCTTTCTCCCAAATCCTCCTTTTCTTGATCATCGCTCTGACTGAGGTCTATCCATTTGGATTTCAGAGGGCTAAATCATGCCTGTAAGTCTTTTTCAATCCAAATCTCTTTCCATAAGTACATTTTGTTCGTCGAAATTGATTTTTAATTAGACATAGATTTTTGTGTTGTAGGGTCTGGACTCTGGAGAGCAGTACCGGAGAATCATACAGGTGGAACCACCGAGTCCGTTGAGATACATAATAGGAGCGGCGATTATGATAGTTGGAGTGGTCTTACCTCTAGGTTCCATGATGTTTCGTATCAAGCGTGCTGCTTCTTCTTCCTCCACTTACTCCAAACAGACGTAGGTGTGCTTACATTTCATTTCTTCGTGCGTTGAGTCTATCTCGTAATATTCTGGGTTTATGGCTTGATCTTATCACTTGTATTGGTTTCATACAGAGAATAGCTAATAGGATTTAAAATGATTTTAGATATTCCTTTTTATGCTCCAGGAGCAAAGTTCTGACATGACTTGTGGCCAGTTGAGCTTGTTAACCGTGCGAGAACAAGAAAGATGGATGTGGGGATACAAATGGAAACTTCAATTTCTCTAATACTATTTTTGTGGTTTGATTCAACTTTGATCTTTAGAAGATATTTTAATGCAACAGTAATAGTTAAATGGCAAGTCGGGGATAACCCCACCTGCAGAGTCCGAGGCGTTCTTGCGATTGTTTTTCCTTTGGTGATTATTACATGTCGTGCATCAAACATTGAACCTCATATGTTTCCAGAGTCGGATTTAGCTAAATATCGAATCCCAGGGGTAATGGTTTCCAGTGGGACTTGGACTCCATTGGAATCGATGTGATGAGATCATACAATGTGCTTGACCTCGTACACATTCGAGGTGTCTATGTGTATGCTTTATAGCTGAAATTTTTGGTTCTTAGAGCCGTGTTTGTCATTAATGACATTAAAGGCTCAAGCAACCTGTCAATCACCAACTGGTGTTAAAGTTGTTTCAATCTAGCCTTACTTGACTATTGAAATGAAAAAAAAAAAAAGAAAAGAAAAAGAGAGTAACAATCAAAGCAATAAAGCACAAGGAGGAGGTGACGTCCATCAAAAGGAAAGCAGATCTTGCGCAAGAAGGTTGTATGCATCACGCCATTCTCCCAAGTACAGCCTCGAAAAGCATACTAAAGTAAAATTTAATTTACCATCTTTGCAGCAACATCTACATGGATGGTTAAACAATGTTTACCACTCACGACATACTTTGTTCCTACAAGTCATGCCACCTACCCAGTGCCTCCCCAACACGGATTTGATCCCCGCGCCTAATGTTGAACCTAAATTCAGAAGATGTTTCGCCTTGTTTGAGTGGCTTCAATGTTGGAGCTTGGAAGACGAGCACGACGGTTGATCCCATGTTGAAAGCACCAACCTGAAAGGTTCAAATCATGAGAAACAAGGCTTTCATGCTAAAGGTGATCCACAAAAGAGAAAAGTACAGGCACAAACCAAATCCTGCCAATGATAATAAACTAATTAACTGACTATGATTAAGTTGTGCTTCTGCATATTGAAATACAACTATAGAATTGTAATATAATTGTGGCTAAATCTCTACTCATCATTCTCTTTCATGTCTCCATCGAGCAAGTATGTATGCAAATATCAAAATATGTTCATGCCGTTACAAACCTCATCCCCTTTTCTAAGAATTTTACCAACACCTTCAGGTTCATATACACGCTCCTGTGGATGTCCGGTATTTAATAGCATTTTCCTTGGCCTGTTTGTCCGCAATTCTGGTTCAATAGAAAGCTGCCACATGAAAATTCAGACTGAGTTCAATGTAAGGGTCAGAAAACAGAAAATGCAAAACAGTGATAAGTTCATTTCTCTGATTCTCTCGGAGACGATAACACTTTTAGTATACCATGCACTGATGTTGCCCCTGAATCAAGACCAAACCAACGTTTTAAGTATTATCAGTACATAGACACATATGCAAATGGGATTTAGCTCACATGGTTTCACATTATTAATGCAAGACTACAACACACGCATTGCAGAAACAAAAAAGAACATGCACAGCATTCATGTTGCAGTGTTAACTTCGGTAAGAACCAATCTAGAAGCTATAGGCTGGATTTAATTTCATTTCGCACAATTGGGGGGTGGTATGGAGGGTAAGGGTAGGTGCGAGGATCGGGAGGTTGTTGGAGTTGAGCTTTATTTGTAATAGACCTCAATTGACCCAATATTTGTAGCACCAATTGCCACCATGGCCATGAAACCTTCTTGCCAGAGTCCTTCAAGCACAACCTAGTAAAAACCAAATGGAAAAGGTTAAACTATATTGAGCTCACATGCATGAACAAAGGGAAATGGAAGTTAAACTAAGCACATTCCACGGTAATCTGCTCTTTACAAATGAAATACCATGTAAGAACATACAGAAACTACAGTTCTTTTTATCAATTCAGCTACATTCACAGTTTATCTGGGATGTTACAGAAGCGTAAAATTACCCAACAAATTCCTTCAATATTGAACCATTCAACAGAATAATTAAGGGAAAATTAGAATTACCCGTTCATTCTCAACATAAAGATTTCTGATTGTTCTCGTAGCACGCTCATTTAAAGGCAAAAGGTTCCCTGTGGAACAAATAAGAAATAAGCACCAAAGTAAAACTAATCGCATTGCAGGATAGAAGAAACAGAAATTCTGAAGTGAAGAAGAAAAAGAGATATCACCACCTACAACCTTTTTAAGATATAAAAAATTTACGTTTAGGAAAGAAAAAGCTGCCAAAAGTGAAGTTCTTCACAGTTCTTGATAGACACATAATGGAAATCATTATTGGAAGTAATCACTACGTTCATTAAACGTACATGACAGTATTCATGAAAGGAGGAGATAAAACAATCCAAATAGACAACAGTATGGGGATTGTTAACAGTATAACAGCATAAATGCTACTAGGTTTCTTCTAATACACTATTGATAAACAACACTTGGTTTCTTCTCATATAGTTAATTTTCTGTAATATGTTAAATTTCATGTCCACACACCTATAAGGATGATACAAGTATATCCCATAAAGAAATTAAGTAACAAGCAGTCAGCTGGTTGCAAGAAATGTTCTGATTCAACTACATAATATCTGAGCAGAAGCAAATAAAATATATCAGGCCATAACACAACTACACAAGGAACTTGGTTCCAAACAAATTAAGTAGGTACAGTTACCTGAAAAGTGCCTGCGGACAAGAACATTCCACTCTACTGGTGAGTGTATATGATGGTAGTCTCCTGGTCTCAAATATATTACACAGTAGTAAAGGCCCTTCATAGTACTGCAGCAAGTAGTTTAAATGTCTGAATCGTAAAATATCCTTTTGTGAGCAGTAAAAATGTATAGCATATGATTTCAATTGCAATGAATAGAGTCTTTAAAACCAATTAGACATAGCAAAAGCACATGCATGAGTAAATTTGATAACAGAACTGTTGGGGCTACTCAGTGAAACTTGTAAACACAACGTCCTCACAGATTACCAACTTCTTTATTTTTTTATATCACTAATCCAACAAAACAACATATAATCTGAGATAATGTGTAACAGAACAAGAATCCTAAGTATCTAACGATACGACATTCCAGCAGAGGAATCCAATCCTGTACTAAGGTTGCGACATTGGAAGTAGAACCTCTAACTAATAACCATCAACTCTTAAACCTTCAGATGGAAATTCTACCACAAATAACCGGATTATTCCAGAGAAATGTAGGTAAACTTCTATAGATGTATTACATGAATTAAGATGTTCGACCAGACTGAAACTCCACATGAATTAGTTGGAAGACACATTCCATAATTTAAGAGGCATCAGTAGTTCATATTGGTTTCACAATTAATACACCTACTCTGAAGTATTATGCAATTTTACTCGTGCATCACCAATGAAACCAGACACAATTATTTACTTTGCCTCTCTATGTTCTACTAAAGGAATCTTAAATCTCCCATCATCATTTATGGAAGGAACTAATAAAAAATCCTAGCTCCTGCACTCAAAAGTTTCCATCAAATCTAAAACTATCAAGAAATACATCTCAAATACAAATGAAGAAAATTTGCATGTTATCAAACATGGTAAGATATATCTAATTAATTAGTAAACTACATTAGATTTAGTCTTAATAAATAAAACTATGCAGAAGTTCAAGTATTCATTGGATAAATGGCAGCAGAAATAGGGGGCAAAAAAGCAATAATTGGCTGTAGAAAGCTGGCAAATGGCAAAAGATTTTGACCTTAGCTGTCAACAGTTGCAAGAAGAAAGAAACTAAGTTAGAAAAGTGAATAAATTATTACCGTGTTGACACAGTGTCCCTGACTTTAGGCGATGCCAGTGAAATTCTCCACCATGATTTCTTACCATGCTCTCCAAGGTTGTTTTGATGTTTGCTAGTTTCCTCATGCTCATCTCCTTCGGCTGTTATAGAAAGAAGGGAGCTAGCACCAAGAAGGGAAGAAACAGAGTAGGAAAACCCTTTGACTTGCTCAATTATGGCTCCCGATCCTCTCAATTCTCCAAATCTTAGAATGGTCCCATCCACAGGACTAACCTGAAATTAAGAAAAATATAGCCACGGAATTAGTAAAGCATTAGCAATACCTCCACCGAGACAGTATGGAAGAATGATAAGCATGAGAAGTTTGTTACCAGTTACCAGACAATGTGGATCAGAGTCAATGCGCCGGCAGCCTTCCTTCAAAGTTCGAACAAAGAACTCCCGTAAAGAAGCATATTCTTCAAGAGGCAGAGCTGCTTCATCCAGATCTAAACAAAACAAATTCAAGTTCTTATATGTTACGTAGGAAATTATTGACATTCATGGTTGCTAAATTCTTATGGTCCCCAACAATTGAAATAATGTATTACTATCAATGACATGAATAACAAGAGGTAAGATAAGGTTTTGCATATGTACTTGAATGGAATGCCCGAGCCCAAGCTCTATACACATACGGACGCAACCAGACGGGAAGCTCCTTAAAAGATTTCCTTCAGCAAGTCAGGTCAAACTATCCAACTACCTCTGAAGTAACAGTTAAGAGAGGTAGCGTGACAATAGCAAGTGTACTCACCACACTTGTCAAAGAACCCCAAAGCCTAGAAATGGAGCGTAAGGGTAGCATCCTCAGAAATGTAGCCTAACATTGATAAGACCAAAGAAATTCACTTTCTAAAGATAAAACCACTTCAGCATAGCTTTCATTAGAATAATTAAAAAAAAGAACTTTGCCTCCCTCTCCCCATCTGGTTTTTTTTTTTTTTTTTTTAGAAATATATGGCTGAGGGAAGCTACTAAGCACGGGAAGACAACATGCAAGGAATTGGTACAAGTGCATTACTTTTACATCGGGTCGGAACTCAATTTCTATTCCTTTCTCCCTTGCCTCTTCAACCTGCCTCCAAGAGAGGGAAAAACAGTTATGAGAGATTGATAACTTCAAAATAGTATGACGATAGTGATAATCTAATCCGAGAAAAGCATTAAAGTAGTACTAACACATAGTGCAGATTGATTGAAACAACTAGATCATGAAGTAAATTGTTCATTTCATAATAAGCCACCACCGTTATCGTCATGGCAACAAAGTTAAAATAATATTAGGTAAAATACCCTGAACTTAAGAAAGAAAATTTAACCTTCTTGTCATCATAGAGCCGACGAGCGTGGAGGACACCGAGCATAAGTAAGGTCGCCGCAGTCGCACCAGGCACCAGAAACGTATTACCTACGTGCCAACCAGAAAATGATTGGAATCAAACGTCAAACGAACCAAAGAGAAATAGAAAAGAAAATAATCACCTCCGGAGTTGCCATTGCTGCCATTGTGAGAACCGCGAGTCGCAGAAGCAGTCTGGATCTGCTTGAGGAACGAAGAGAAAAATCGTCGTCGGTGGTGATGGATTACTAGCAAATTTGAAAGAAATATGGGTTCGTAGTTGTAAAACCTGAACTTCATTTTTGTCCGATGGATTGATTTGTGTTTGTTGGGGTTTTGCGGAGGGTTTCAGTGTGCAGTTGAGGATGAAGTTCCGAGATCCAAACGACGGCGCTTTATTCAAATAAATTTCGTAATTACAATTTATCATTTCCTCATTAATTAGATTTCATAATTTACAATTACAATTTCCAAAAAACCAAATACTTCAAAATTTTGCAAAAACAGAAAGGAATATCATCAATTGTGTTGTTTTTAGGGATGTTAATGGCCCGGGTTGCCCTTGGCCGTCCTTGACCATAATAGCCCATGATTTGGCTGGCAGAGAAAGGTCGGCTCAAAGCTTAGACCGACCATAGGTTGATCGGCTTGGCCCAATTTGTCATTTTTTTTTAATAAAATATTTCTAAAATAACGTCATTTTGTTTTAAAAGTGATGGTCAGGTCGACTCACGACTCAGTCAACCTAGGTCAAGAGTAAACCAATTTGATTTTGACATTCCTAATTTTTTCCTTAGCACTATACTTATAATCATTTTTTTTTTGGAAAAAGGTATAATTAAATTAAGTTGTAATAGGAAAACAAAATAAGAGTTTCGGTACATGACAACTAAGTTACAAGAGAAACAACTAACCGTAGGCTGATCATTCAATTATAGTAGAAAAATTAAATTTTACGAATAAAAGTTACACTTCTCAATATGAGATGAGAAATTGCATATCCAATCCTTTGTGTATATCAATAATTCAAGTTTTTAATATACACAATTATACAATACACAAATATGTCATATATAATATAACTCATTTTATATGATTACCTTCCTAGATGAATATTTATAAATATATATATTACTAACTAAGATCAAAGTTGGTTTCTTGCTAATGAAAGCATAAGTTTGTGAATTTAATTGGACAAATATTTGTAAGCATAGAAGATACATTCATGTATACAACAATGAAACTTGTAGCTAATAAATAAGCCACACACTTGCTAACAGGACTTTATATTTGTAGCTTGTAAAAGGAAATTAGTTTTGTCACATATGATTGAGGTAACAAGATATATTAACTTATTATCAAACTCCATGCATGGTAGGGGAATGTTAAGCTTCACTATACTGAATTAAGTTTTTCAGAAGTAATTTATAAAAAATGCATAACTTAAAATAATTGAACTAGTGTTCCATGAAAAAAATTCAATAAAGAAACACATATTAATTTCTCATGACAATTAAATAATTGATAGATGTATGATTTCAATTGATAATATTAACTTCTGCCTAATCCACGAGCCTATGATATTGACTCAATCATTTTAATGATATCTTATAGAAGCTGAAATTTGATATCAACAATTAGAAGAAAAAAAGATGAAATTTGACTATGTTTTATGGTATTGAATTTATGTAGATTTGATTTTGAAATTTAATAAAAAAGTTGAGATGTCTTGTATAGTATATACAAGTAATAAGAAGTTCACTTTATTAAAAGATAGCGTATAAATTATAAGATATTCTTTTCTAAAAGTGAAATTATGCAGTCATTATTTTATATAATTTACAATAGCCCTCCAAGAAAAAGACAAATTGAATATCAAAACTTTAAACACTTCTTCAGGCAATGCTTTAAATTTAATATTTGAAATTAAAAAAATACTATCAATTCTTTATCTTTATTCCTTATTAAAGAAGAATAAGGAAAATTTAGTTAAGTTTTATTAACATAAAAAGAAGAATAAATTATTAAAGTGTATTCATTTTAATGATATAAAATTCGAATACATGGATCGAAAAGAATCATATTTATAATTACTTTTGCAATACCTAAAAGTTATGTTTCTTTTGTACGATGATAGTTTGTGATTACTTACAAATGCAAATGGTATGGTGTGCTTAAAATTCAAAATCTCAATTCATGCATAGCCATATCGTAAATGAACCAAATCATAACCAACATCATCAGAAAAAGCGTGCATCATTCATTCAACTCCATTCAAAATATTCAATTCCAAATTTCCAACCCAACACAAATCACAAATCCACATACTTTATTTCTAACTTCTAACTTTCAGCAATCTAACTCATTTACAATTACAATTAACAAATGCAATTAAGCGGCAAAAAACAATTAAAAACACACCCAAAAAATTCTTAACGTATGTGATTCGAAAATTTAAGTCAGGTCGGGTATGAATTTGGATCTTTTCCAGATCTGGCAATTGTCAACTCCAAAAGCGGTGGTGGCAAATAGCGGTGGACAGTGTACGAGAGTGGAGAAACCAAGGAGGGCGTGTGGTGAATTCAGAAAATAGTTGGTCGTGGTGAGTTCATGAGTGGCGACGCGTGGAGACTGGAGAGGAAGGCGTGGAGGAACCAAGGAGGATGTGCGGTATTGTCGCTAGTTAGAGAAGGAGAGGCAGCCATCGGAGGGGAGAACGAGAGAGAGAGATGAAAAAAGAGAGAGAAGGAGATGGAGATGAGCCAGAGTAGGGGGTTTTAAAATTTTTTGCAATATTGTTAATTAGTCCATGATATTTTCAAACCTTACCCCACAACTAGTACCATTTTAACCAATAACATTTTGTCTTTCAGTCGGTATAGTACGGAACGGTACTCATAATATTGCTTTTGCCTATAATTTATATTTATGATGAAAGAATTATTTAATTTGTAATTTGTGAAAGTTATATATAAATTTTATATGATAGATTTTATAGGTAATTACACACAATATTAAATTTATTTTTTTGTAAACTAAATGAACCTTTTAAATTATTTTATTAGTGGAAAGATCATCAAAAACAAAATTCACACTTAACCTCTTACTTTTAAATTTTGGCTAAGTCTTACCAATTTTGAAAAACTTAATTTAAAAGAGAGGTACCTCTTTTTTTTAATATATTTTTTAAAAAGATGGATAGTACCACACATCAACATTTAAGAGACTAACTTAACCTAACTTCCAAAATGTTTTAATTGCATTAATTTATGCAAATAACATAAAATAACTAATGAAATGTATTATTCTAAAAATTTTGATGTATCTATTAATTAGAAATTTTCAAAATTTAATTTTAATTAAAATTACTTTTTGCTTAAATGATTTTGAATTAAAATTCGAAAATGTTAAATTTATAAATATCAATTTAATTCAACCTTTTTATTTGAATTTTGGATTATTTATTTACTCTCTAAATGAGATACTGAGAATATCATATGTGAATAGCATTATATCACATGGTCATTGGCCGAGTGCCGGGTGCGTAGGATAGTATCAGCGGAGGACAGCTTATGCTCCTTTATAAATTCGCGCCAAGGTTTTAAAATGTTCTTTTAAAATTTTAGCATCCAGAAGAAAAATGGAAGATGATGGAGGAGAGAGATCAAGCATCGTAATCGGCCTCATTGAGAACAGAGCCAAAGAGGTACTATTCTCTGTTTGGATTCCGAGAAAATGCTTAGTTAAACATTGGAAAGAAAATGAAGAAAGGACTACTCTGTTAGATATTCGCGTTTTCTTCGTGAGCAAATTTGAATCTCAAATCTAAATATTTTGCTCGCGATGTTTGTTTATAGGCTTTAGTTAGATGCTAAATTGAAGTGGCTGTTGGAGGTGAATATAATGAAAACAATCATAATAATATCAGAAAGTTGTAAATTGTGCGAGTGACAGGTTGGGATGGCGGCTTTTGACTTAAGGTCAGCTTCGCTGCATCTTTCACAATACATTGAAACAAGTAGCTCGTACCAGAATACAAAGACATTGCTTCAGTTTTACGATCCAATGGTGATCATTGTTCCGCCAAATAAACTAGCTCCTGATGGCATGGTCGGAGTCTCCGAACTAGTCAATCGCTTTTATGCTTCCGTCAAGAAGGTTCGCTATCTTCTTTTTCTGGACTCAAATTTCTCTTCCTGGGTGTGGTTGTGCGGACCTCTTGTGTATTGAATTTCGTAGGTTGTAATGGCTCGTGGTTGCTTCGATGACACTAAGGTTTGTATAGGATTGCAAGTCTTCAATGGTTCAGTTATTTCGGGAAATTAAATTGCTTTTTTTTAAGGAGACTGTGTTTGTTGATCCTTGTTTTCCAGGGTGCTGTACTGATAAAAAGTCTAGCAGCGAAGGAACCTTCAGCACTTGGATTAGAAACCTACTATAAGCAATATTATCTCTGCTTGGCTGCTACTGCAGCGACAATCAAATGGTATTCTTGTCACTGTACCTTATGAAGAGAAGATTTTGAACATTTTGCAAGTTATTTTTATGGTTGCATCCTTAGTTATTATGGGAGCAATGAACTTAAACTCCAAAGCGCCTGATACTGCATTTGGGATTTTTAGAACCATCTACTTTTGTTATTTGGGTTATGCTATAAGCAGTCATTGACTATCAATCTGGATGCTGATTTCTTCTCGTTGGCTAAGATTTTGATGGTTGTCATAATTGATATGCAGCTTTTGATGATGAAATAATTTTATACCATCAAACGCAAGAAACTTACAACGGCTATATACTTTGCCTGAATAACTGTATGTCTGCATGTACAACTGCTAAGAAGCTCTTCAAGTTTGTTCCTACATCTATTTAAAACAAGTTCCGACAGGCAAGGTTCATATGATTCGGAGAAAAATATAATACCAGCGTATAAATGAAGTTAAATAACTCTACAAGCAAGGGACCTCTAGCAAGGGCCTGGCCATAATTTTGGAAGCTTATTTCTTCCTTTTCCTTTTCTTTCTGCATTCTATGTTTTCTTATTTTGACTATTTCTTATCATCTTAACTTTCTTTAGAGCTTTCAGAGGCTGCCATGCATTTCCTACTGTTACCAAAATTTGATGTCCTTGATTAATCATTCTGCTTCTGACTGAAGGATAGAAGCAGAGAAAGGGGTCATTGTCACAAACCACTCTCTAACGGTACGTTATTTCTAACGTTTAACTTTTACACCCCTTTTGCACACAGTGAAAATCTGTATAAAAATCTGCGGTCATCTATGACACATTTGCCCGCCTTTCCTAGTGCAAAGGTGATAATGTGTTGGAAACCTGGGGTCCGCCAAGCAGATTGAAGCCGCACTGATCCCTATTTGAGTGGTTAACAATGTTGTATTAAGTAAAATTCTTGTCCATGTTACAATGATGTGGAACTTGTACTCAATTGATGATCATAATCACTTAATATTTTGATGCACGGGTTGTTCTTTCATATCTACCAGATGACTTGTACAAAGTTCAAATCTGATATATATTCCTTGAGTTAGTTGGGGTCGCTTTAAGTGTTGAAAGTCGTCAGCGCATTCTGTACTTGATTGGTTAAATGGCTTCTCAGTTACTCGTATATGATACGATCTTCCTCGCTCTCACATCTCCAGGTTACTTTTAATGGGTCATTTGATCACATGAATATTGATGCCACAAGGTAAGTTTCTGTCTCTCCTTTACGTTTTTCCATTCTGTTTATCCACTGTCAGAATTATTCTTTGTTTCAATTGTACAAATAAAAGTTACCAGGTTTGTATAACATTTATTCACTTATTCATCTTTCTTTCCTATCTTCCAAATCTGTCGTATTCTTCCTCAAGTAATTGTGTGAAAGTATATGGCAGCGTCCAAAATTTGGAAATCATTGAACCATTGCATTCGGCCCTTTGGGGCACAACCAACAAGAAACAAAGCCTATTTCAAATGTTGAAGACAACAAAGACCACCGGCGGGTATGTCAATAAATATATCTTTTGGGATTAAACATGGGAATAGACATTGCCATTCAGTATTTAAAAGAAAGTGTTTCCATTACAATGCGTCATTTGTGTAGTCATTTTCACACAATAACATTTCAGAGTGAGATTGACCGTGAATTCCATTCTATTTCAGGACTAGACTACTGCGTGCTAATCTGCTGCAGCCTTTAAAAGACGTTGTAACTATCAATACTCGTCTTGATTGCCTGGTCAGTTATGAACTATGCAGTCTCAGAATTCTCCAGCTGTTTTCATCTGATAAGATCTTTTTACTTGTAAACCATTTACAGTTTGACTCATCTTCAGATCCATATGATTGTAAAATCTGAAACAACAAAAGAAGCATAGATGTCAATATTCACGAAGATTGAGTTTGTCATTGATGACTTCCTTTAGGTGGATCTTCTAAAGGCCATCATAGTTGTCAATCTCTTGTTCTTATGGTTGTAAGTAGATTAATAGCTAATGCGAATTGGTCTCATTTTGAGAGGCTGTAGGATTTGTTTCCTGCATGTAAAGCATTATTGTTTGTTGCTGCTTAATTGGTTTTCCCAAAGCTGTGTCAAAGTTTGAGCTTCATTCCTAGGTGCAGACATCATTTTACTGTTGATCTATCTGATTTCCCATAGCTGTAGAAGTTTCCAGCTTGAACACTACTTTCATGAACAGTTCTGTTTATTCACATTTCATGTGCATCTCTTTTGCTAATTTCAGGATGAGCTGATGAGCAATGAACAGCTGTTCTTTGGACTTTCTCAGGTTCTTCGAAAATTTCCAAAAGAGATTGGTAACAGAAGAAAAAAAGCATATTTTTGTTTGAAGTTGGTATCTTTTTGTTATTCTCTAACAATAAAGGAGTTCCTGTTTGTTTTTCCAGATAGGGTACTCTGTCATTTTTGCTTTAAGCCAAAGAAAATTACAAATGAGGTCTCGGGTGCTGATAATGCTAGAAAAAGCCAGTTGTTGATATCGAGCATTATTCTACTAAAAACTGCTTTAGATGCGTTGCCTTTACTTTCAAAGGTGAATTTTTTCAATTCAAGTAATCATATGATTTCAGTGAAGGTGAAAATGATTTAAATTACCAAAGCCTTGTAATATTGCAGGTGCTTAAGGATGCGAAAGGTTTTCTTCTTTCAAATGTTTACAGAACCATATGTGAAGATGAGAAATATCCTTCCATTAGAAAGAGGTGTGTTGCATATAACCCGACACTAGTAGCTAAGAGTTAGAAGTCAAATCTAAACTTCAGCCAACTGAGGCACAACATTTTACGATGATAAGGTTGCATCTGAACTAAAAGCCCTGTAGATCAGCCGCATGTTGGTCCAGTTAAACTGTTTCATGTGCTTCGTAGCTTTCTATGAATAAGGTCTCTAATATGATTTTCTTTCTGTTGGCCAAAAAATTGTGGCTGTATATATGGTTGCTTAAGCATGTAGCCTCAATGTTTACGATGCTGCAATAAACATTAACAAGGGCTTTGACCATGATAAGACAATTTGTTCAACTGTAATCTATCTAAACTTGGATAAGTACAAAGTATTTGCCTCATTTCTTATTTCGTTTTCCTAAGAATCGTTGAGGTAATTGATGAAGATGTGCTTCATGCGCGGGTCCCTTTTGTTGCCCGAACACAGCAATGTTTTGCTGTCAAAGCTGGACTTGATGGACTTCTTGATATTGCACGGAGAACATTTTGTGACACAAGTGAAGGTTTTCTGCTATCTAGTCTTATTGCCACTTTCGTATTTTACATTTTCCTCTCATTTGTTACAGTTGCTTTTATTGTATTCTCCTCCATGTGTGACAGCTATACATAATCTTGCGAACAAGTACCGTGAAGAATTTAAGTTACCAAATTTAAAACTTCCGTTTAACAATAGACAAGGTTTTTACTTCAGCATCCCGCGGAAGGATATTCAGGGCAAAGTTCCAAGCAAATTCATCCAGGTTGAAAGACTAACTATCTGCAGCAAAAGAGCCTGCTTTTTGTTTGACTTTTAAAAGTTTGTTGATCATAAATCAGGTCCTGAAACATGGAAACAACATCCATTGTTCGACTCTGGAACTTGCTTCGGTGAGTGTCAATGTACATCAAATAAATATTTGATTTGATTTGATTTCCGTTATAATGAGAGATTTTTATTGATCTTCGCCCATTTGTATTTCCACAATTAAGTGCAAGTGTAAGTATGTCCCTTCTTGTTATCTAACAAATTAACGTAGAGTTATGTTTTTTTGTCCTTTTTTTTTAATGTTATGGGAGTTTTTTTTTATAATTGGTATACATGTATGTTGATAGTAAATACTATCAAGTTCAAGTTGATTGCTCATCCTGACATTGGATTAACTCTGGATGCAAATATTTTCTGAAATTGATTAGGGTTACAGTCTTTTAATACTTGAGGAGATGCACGTAAAATTAAGGCTACCAAGGTTCATGATATCCGCCCAAGTCAATCATCATATAGCTGTGCCGACTTGTCTATCGCTTCTAATTTGCGTCCCTTCCCAATTTTTCCTCCCTGATTTAGTTACTTGATGGACAGCATTTACATGGGTGACTGGATCTGAGATTGATGTCTAAATATTTTCCATGATTAAAATCAGAGCATTGAAAAATGGACTGAATTTTAAAGCACTTCCGGCCAGTTGTTTGCTAATATGTGACAATGAGGCCCCTATTTAATATATACACATACATTATCTTTGTGTCAATGTCATGAGGACTTGTCTATTGGATGGACTTGCAACTAATTTTAATGGCTTTTCAAAAGTTTGCTCTTTTAATTTTGCTTCATTGCACAAAGTGCAGCTGAATGTCAGAAACAAGTCTGCTGCAGAGGATTGCTTTGTAAGAACAGAATTTTGCCTTGAAGGTTGTCAAGAGTTGCTTTTGTAGTAATTTTTGTTACAGCTTTCATGTGCGTGCTTAACCCTCCGTCTCTAGATTAAGAGGCTAAGGTTAAGAAGGTTCTGTAAGTATTATAATACTATGGACAAGATACGTGCTGCAATTGACTGATAAGACTTTTCTATTGACCACCTATACTACGCAAATTAATAAGGAGGAGTGGCTTTCTGCTGGGAATCAACAAACCCAGAGAGTATAGATTTTGACATATTTCATCCACTTGTTCACTTAATTCTCTTTCTAAGAGGTTTTGAAAAAGTAATTTTGTTGATAAACTACTGTGCTAGTGCTATTGTGATTTAAGATTTTTGTCACTGTGCTTCTGAAGTCATCAGACTAACGAAATTATAGTAATTCCACTGGACAGTATAGAGAGGAAAGCCTTCACTTTATCTTGTAACCCTATGTCGATTTCCATATGGAATTTGTTACTCTGATTGAAGTTGCCTAACGTGACTGGCGATCAGCATCTCATAAAGTAGTTAAAAATGCATGCCACCCATCCGGAGGTTATCCTTTCTTATGACAATAAATTGTTTTTTTCTCGGTTGCTGGTGTAGTTACGGTGATAATGCCAAGGCAATTGTTTATTTATATGTACTGTCTTGTAACATTCTTCATATATGTATTTATTCCGGATCACTAACTGTTATGTACTAAAATTCCAGCATTATTAGATGCCATAAGGGAGGATGTCTCGGCACTCACATTGTTAGCTGAAGTCTTATGCCTACTAGATATGATTGTTAACTCATTTGCTCATACAATATCAACCAAGACTGTGGAGCGATATACTAGACCGGAATTTACAAGTGGGTAATTATTCCTAGCACATTCCCCTTTCACGACTGAGATGACAATATGCTTCATATGGTCACTTTCCCATAGGCAATGGTCCATTGGCAATTGATACTGGAAGACATCCTATACTGGAAAACATACACAATGAGTTTGTTGTGTGTATCTTTCTTTTTATTTTTTTATGTTTCTTTGATTGCTATTATTTCTTTTAACAATTAGCTCTTTTTGCAGCCAAATAATATCTTTATTTCTGAAGCATCAAATATGTTAATAGTCATGGGCCCAAACATGTAAGATTTGCTCTCGTTTTGGACTTGGAAGTTTTGTTAAGCATTGCACCATTTTGATTCACTTGAATCTTTAAGAACATCCGCGCGTGTTTGACTCCAGATAAGACATCTGTTTACTTTTCTTACGCAGTGGTTGAATTGACATTTGCTCCAAGTTTGGAGCTGAACTTCCCTTAACCATTTCACCATTTTCCTTTGTGGAATATTTAAGACCATGAATTAAAGTTTGGCCCCAGAATCCAGATACAAGACTTCTAACTACTTTTTGTAATAGTGCTTGAATTATCTTCTTTAATCTGGACATGATGAATAGTGAATAGTTCTGAGATCTGTTGTCCAGGATAGAACTTGAAGTGTCTCGAAAGGCTTATATTGTACAATAGTTACTGTAAACAAACGTAATACATAGATAAAACTGTCCTTTTAAGAAATAAAACAATAGGCAAAACAAGAAATGTTTAGGTTATTGCTTGTCTTTAATGATATCCTTCAATGGTTCACAAGCATTTATGCAGCCACCATGCATAGAAATTGACTAGGCGTCCAGTGGAAGTGAAACACGGTAATGGCATAAATTGAACATGTATTCAGCTTAATATCTAACGGCCAATACTTTTCTTCAGGAGTGGAAAGAGTACATACCTTCAACAAGTGTGTCTTATAGTTATCCTTGCTCAAATTGGCTGTTATGTTCCTGCTCGCTTCTCAACTATCAGGGTCGTTGATCGCATATTTACGAGGATGGGTTCTATGGATAGTCTCGAGTCAAACTCCAGCACGGTATATTTTCGTGCCTTCTGTTGATAGCATATTTTAGCTTGAACTGACATCGGAACCTTTTCTCTTAAACCACCCTTTTCCTTATTCAATTTAAATAGACAATAGAGAAACTAATTTCTAATAATAGGTCTTCTTTAACTTGAGGGAATCAAGCTTGAAATGGATTATATCTTCTTTTTGGTAGGACTTTATAATTGAATGCACCTTATATGATATCAGTCCTGGAAGTTAGAGACGGTAATTTTGGCCTGGTTGGAACGAGTTGACCGAAGCAGATTTCAGGGTAACCTCATTAGAAATGACAATAAGTTGGACAGAATCTGATCCAGTTGGGGACACTAATTGTCCGCCGCTTGAGATGCATAATGTAAATATGCTCGAATTGCTCTAAAAAACTTTGAAGCAATTAAACTAAAATAACGCTGTTTTGGAGAGAGGCTTACCCTCACATTCGAAATTGGTTTGAAAATCTATCAAGTCAAGTCGATCCTTAACCTCAAACTAAACTAGACCATGCTTCAATTATCATTTTTAGACTTGACTTAGCTTGAACTAATTTGAATCAGTTCGAACAAAATTATGCCATTTTATCAAAATTTTAAAAAGTAATATTACTTTATTTAATAGTCGAATCATTTTAGTTGTTGAGCTAAAAGGTCAGGTCGGTCCAAGCCATATCAACCATAATAAAAGTGTATATTACCATCTGTCACAACATTTAGTTGATATTTTTAAGTAAATTTTAAATATACAATCCTAACAGAGATTGCTTTGTGTGACTTTTGGATGATTCAGTTTATGACTGAGATGAAAGAGACAGCTTTCATCATGCAGAATGTCTCCAAAAGGTAACAATTTATTCATCATCAACGACTTGATTTCTTGGGAAGTAATTTCTTCTACATGAGAGATGTTGATTAATGTTTACTTTGATGCAGAAGTCTGATTGTTATGGATGAACTTGGGAGGGCTACTTCTTCCTCTGATGGATTTGCAGTTGCCTGGAGCTGCTGTGAGCATCTTTTGTCGCTCAAAGCGTAATAATATCCTACCCATTCTCGTCTTCAACTAACTTTTCATACAAAAGAACTAGAATATTTGATTAGGTTGAACAAAAGTTGAGAGCATATTAACAGGTGTGGTAACCTGCAATTTCACTATCGTCTTCAGGTACACCATTTTCGCCACTCATATGGAGAACCTATCCGAATTGGCAACTATCTACCCTAACGTCAAGATTCTTCACTTCCATGTCGACATAAGAAACAACCGTTTGGACTTCAAGGTTGTATCTGTATTATTCTTTACCCCACAATGAATTCTTGTTCGTTGGTTTTGAATAGGTAAGAATTTCGGTTCCGGTTTCAGTTTCAACTGAGGGATGGATCAAAGCATGTACCCCACTATGGGCTTCTATTGGCAGAGGTCGCAGGATTACCAAGTACAGTGATTGAAAAAGCTAAAGGCATCACATCCAAACTTATGGCCAAGGTAATCTCTTTTAAGAACTTAAAACCATGTTTGAAGTTTAATGTTGAGTCTAAAATGGGCGTAAAACATTAAGGATTAACTTCAAATAGATAAGTATTTTCTTTTATGGAAAATGATGTGTGACTTGTTAGTAGTTATTTTCCTAGTCTGTGAATTCTATAATATAACACGTCACCTAATTGAGTCTTTTTAAAATTATTTTACCAGCAAACTAAAGACTCTCGTGAGTCATGAGATCACTATTTTATGAACCTACGTAAGTAACACCAAAACACAAGTGCCTCTAGAGCTAAATATATATCCCAAGAGTTTCTTCAGAAAACACCATACCTTTTGAGGATTAATTATATTAGAATTTTGTGGCCTAATTTTAAATTTTCATATACGATTTGTATTGTTATATTAAGTTTAGAAATTTAAATATTAAATCATAAATAAATAAAAATTAATAACTAAAGAACTAATACTACAATAATTTTTTAAATATGAGAATTAAAATACAAAAATCATGGATTTTTCTGTTTGACTGGTAATATGAACTTGTTGTCACCACAGGAAAAAAAGCAAATGGAAGTGAATTGCAGGCAGTATAATGACATGCAGATGACATATCGTGTTGCCCAGAGATTAATGTGCTTGAAGTATTCCAATCAAGACGAGGATTGTATCAGGCATGCATTGCAAACTCTGAAAGAAAGCTTTATCAACGGGACGCTTTAGATTTTGTACTCCGAATTCCCAATCCCATCCGTGCGGGTGAAAAATCTCATTTTATACGAAACGGAGCTAGTGGGGACTTGGAACTGAGAAGAGTTTTTGATCTGCTGTCCACACCAAAGAGAGGTAAAAGATAAAACACTCGCCTCTCTTCACTTCACTAATTCTGTTTCTAGCATTGATCTACAGTTACTACAACTTCTGGAAACCATAGTAAAAACTTTACATAGTCGCAACCTATTTCTTTTCTTAATTACACGTTGCAAATGTTGCTGACCAATAGGATGTGACAAATTTCTAACATTTATAAGGCATTTAAGAAGTAAAGATTAAAATCAATCTACAAATTTACTAGCAAAATTTTGAACATTTCATTTTTTTCAGTTTTAAATTTTCTGTTTTGATTTAATTTAATAACTTTTATTGTTAAAAACTAATCAGTATATTAATTAATCAATCAATTTTTATAAAAATTATTTTTTTATATAAATTAAAATAAACCAATTAATTTTTATTTCAATTATTTTAAATTTTTCGATAAATAAAAATAAAATTTCAAATTCTTCAATTTTATCAGTCTTTAATCATTCTAATACATTCACAATTGTTAGATTGTTATTTTTAGTACTTATAAATTTTTTAGATCAATTAATCAACAACATCAAGCAAAAATTTTATAACATATAGTTTTACTTTCAAATGATAAAGAGGCTATTTCTAATTTTATATCAATTAATGTAATGATAAATTAATGATTATACAATTATATGAATATATGAATATTAATGCTCAAGATGTCAAAATAAAATAAGTATACAAATAGTATAAACTTATCATGGCTATAAAACAATATACATAGCAATTATTTAAGGGTTGCCTAATTAAGGGAGTCTGTAAGGAATGAATGGTAATGATTGGTTATTTATTATAGTTGATTGAATAGTTTTTTTATATCCCGGTTTTAAATAATAATCTATATGTTCTATATGTGAGGAGAATAATTTTGATTTCCGCAAACACTTTTTAAAATTTTTAATTAAATATAATTAAATTATAATTAAAACGTTATTAATTAAAATATAAAATATAAATTATTAACATAAAATTTATTAAAATAAAATTATATAAAATATAATAAATTGGTTAAAATATAGTTAATTAAAATGTAATGAATTAAAATATAATTTATTAATTAGTTAAAATATAACAATTTTTTATTTTTTAATATTTTTAATAAATCAACCACTCTCAATAATAACGTTAATCATAATTATAATAATTATATATATTCTTACCTTTCGCCGTATTTATTCCTATTCTTACCTTCTTAGTACCATACTATGTCAAAATAACCAATTTAATACATGATAACTAAAAATTTTGTTTAATTTACTTCCAAATAATTAATTTATCATCTTATTTATATTTTCAATTAATCTATGTTTATTATCAAAGGGAAAAAGTTTCAAAAGACACTTTTAAATATGTTATTATAGCTACCAAATACGCATAACAAACAGACTCAAACATAATGCAAAGTTAAATTCATCATTTGAACTAAAGTAAAGTACTCCTCAAGTATTTCCATATCCAAAATCTTGAACCCAAAATCACAACCATCTTCTCCAAACAAAATTCAACAAGTGCCATA
>JANZXR010000003.1:33505174-33520589 GCA_027575705.1 Erythroxylum echinodendron
TGGTCAATGTAGTCAACCAGCTAAATTGGTTGAATCAGCTACTTTTTCAGCTGATAACTTCCTATCCAAACGGGGTCATATTCATGTTGTTGGTTGTTCCTTCAGTAACATACATGCTAATATTATCGGTCCCCTTCTCCGACAAAATGGTCCAGCCGAAGACCGACCAGGCAAAATTTTGATGAAGGAAGCATGTATATTTGTTTACAATCTTGTCTGCTCAAAACATATTTTATAAACTAACCTTTTGAATAAACTCTTTTAAGTTTATAAGAAATTACTTGCTTCTTAAATTTGCAATAAGTCTACGGGCCCACGTGAGAAAAAAAAAAGTTAAACCACAAACAAGTTTAAGTGAGGTTTCATCTTAAAATTAATTACAATAAATAGAGTAGATCACTAAACTTATATGTTAGTCTTCTTTCTCTTCTTTCTTCAACGTGGTATTCTTAACACTCTTCCTCACATGTGAGTTTTTTTTACTTGGACAATCTGGAGAAGTATGTAGACAATTCTCATTAGGGCTGAACTTCTGATTGAAATTAAATAGGCCCTCTCTTGAAGCAAACAATGTTGTTGGGTTACTTGCTCCAAGCAAACTTCAATTCCTTCTCTAGTTACTTAAATAACGGATCCCCTTTTGAGGCAAATAGTAGGGTATCTTCTTTGGCTCTTATACTATGTTAAATTTACAGTGGGCCTATACGCTCACACAAGAAGGAAAGTTAGACCACACATAAGTTCAAGTGAGATTCTATCCTAAAATCAATTGGCAATAAGTGGAGTAGTTCACTAAACTTATATGTTAGTCCTTTTTTTTTCTTTCTCCAATGTGGAACACTCACATGTGGACATTCTTAACATTGGTATATAATTTGAGTAATTAATTAATAAACTCATTAATTTAAGATAAAGATGGATTAATACTCAATTACTATTGTTTATGATAATCATTAATGATGTATTTACTTACCTTTTTGTATTATTTATGAAGGTTTATAAGATTTTTAATATACTTAATTGTCTTAGTTATACTTTACTTGGTCATCTAGCAAACAAGCCAATAATCTAACTTGTAGTCTACTTCAAATTGAAATCTACAAGTAATAAGTATTTACAATTGAAATGGCGTAGAAAGTTAAATACACTCATTCAATTTTAATGCAATAATAGCGATGATGGTTAGGAATAGGCGACGTCGCAAGCTCTTTGGAGAACAGTAAAGAGGATTCATTATATTACATTTCTTGTGGTTTGACTATTTTATATTTTAAAAATATTATTATTTTTACTGCATTTTTAATTATCTTGTATACTTTTAATTGTACTTAGTTTGACTTATTCATAACTTCAAATGAATTATTGATGAAAATTACTACATTATTTTTAATAAAAAATTACCGAAATATGGCAAAAAATTATAATAAATAAAACCGTGTAAATAACAATTAAAATAAAAGAAAAGTTGGAATGTATTTAACCTATATTTTCGATGTCTTTTGATCACAAGCTTGCTTTTCTGGGAGAGACGATTAGATAGAGGTGTAGGTAAAATATGGGTGGCAACTTCACATGTAATGGATGTGGGACTGGAAGAGAGGTTCTGGAGAAGTGTTTGTGTTTGACAAGTAGGTGTATAGATCGTTGAACAACACTAGCTTAATTACTTTCATGAGGGTGGTCTGGTCTTGTTGATCTTCTAGCTACATTTGGTGGATGGTTAGGTCCTTGTACTCTTAATGCCAAACCTGTAAAGCTACACCGCCCTAACCGTTCCTTGCTATTCCTTCCTGATGTTATTTATGTTCTTGCCAACTTTAAGTTTTACTTAGGGCTATCATATTAGTCTCCGTTTTTCAAGTTTGAATACGATTTTGAAAATTTTTTAAAGCTTGAGTTTAATGAGACTCCTTAAAATTAGATGAGTCTACATAAATTATTTGTTATAATTAAATGAAATGTAGAATGATATAAAATTAAGAATTAAATTAGAATACGATGAAATTAAATATTACTATATGAAATTACAAACACCTAATAACAAGTACAACCAACTCATTCAAGACTTTGTATAAAGGAGTAAAGGATTTAAGACTTAAGCTCAATCTTCATTTCCAATTCTCTTACTTTGAATAAAATATAAAAATATTAATAAAGTATTTCATATTGATTAAATATGAAGATATTAAAAGGTTTATAAATGATAAAGGTCAACTATGTTCTAGTTATTTAAACAATGGTTGACCCAAGTTCAATTCTCGTTAACAAGCTCTACACTTTACCCATATTAAAAATTTTAATATGGTATTAGAGTAGATTTAGTTCAGATTATTAATTTTTCGATTGTCCATTTGAATGTTCAGTCTCAACGACTTGATCCGGTTACCACTGCGTGTATTTCAAGTGACAATTGAATGTCCAGTCCCAGTTGCATTTGAAAGAGAGTGTTAGAATATCCCATATGAACTAAACATGAAAATGTTAAAGAGTTTATAAGTAGTAAGAGTTAACTATTCAAATTACTAACTATAGTTATTTTGGCAATAGTTAATTGAAGTTTAATTCTTATTAACGAGCTTCGTACTCTATCCATATTAAAAACTTAGAATCAACGATTTGATTTTAGATTGAATTAGAGTTGAATAAACTAAGCTTTAAATGCCAACTCTGATTTCATGCTCGTACTCGCAACCAACTCATTAGTAACTGCGAAAGTACGGTTGACATGCCACGTTATAAGTTATAACCGTGATACACTTTATTTGTACGAGGTCAACTGTAAGTGGTTATATATTTACTTCCTCAGTGTAATTACAGAGTTGGACTCGGGATAATTAAGGAAACTGGCAAGGACTGGTTTCAGGCTACGAGGGAATTGTCACGTACCAACATTTTTCATGTCAAAGAGCTAGGAACGTGAAGAAATGTATTAATTAATGCATTTTTTAAAATAATTATTGGGCGAATCATTAAGTGCTTGTGTTATGTTACAAAATACAATATTTTAAACAAATTATTTAAAAATAATAATTAAAAATAAACGATAGTTTTAATTCAATTAATATTTAAATTTTAATAACTTTACAAGCTAAAAAACAATGTTAGGAGTAGCCTAATACCACTTGAATGTAAGTGTACTTATCAAGTGATTTGTTCTGAAATGTGTAGTTGACATGTTATTAGATATTTCCACAAGTTTATCTAACTCATATATAATATATAACGAATGCAAATTATTAAAAGAAAAGATCTTATGGCTCTAATTTAACTCCAAGTAATTATATCCTGACATTTGTTTTATGTATACTCACTCCTAATAGTAATATTAGCAATAAGTTGAATCAGTAGAGTAGAGGGTATGGGGCCAAAAGGTTTTATGTTCGAATCATCCTACTTACACTTTCTTGATTGAGCTTGTCGTATAGAATTTGTTTAGTGCGAAGTACCTGATTGTCGTGATTTGCAGACTATTACGTCAATTCAGAAATTTACTTAGTACATATTTAAAAGATAACGATTGTAGATTCCTTCGTTTTAAAAAAAAAGAATTAAATTAGGTTTAATTTTTTTAATAAATTCGAGTTTAATTTAAAATTTAATCTAATTGTTGAATTTAAGTCTAATTTTGTTAAGATTCTTATTTTTAAACCAAAATTTAAAATTTAAATGGTTTAAAATCTGATTAACCCAAAATTTAGATATTTGGATTCCAAAAAAATACCAACTTTGTAGTTTATGGCTTAACATTTACCTTTCTTGGGTCCGGTAGTTCCCACCAGTCCATTCCCTCCTAAATTCCAAGGTATAAACTCTCATAAAAGGGAAAAGCACATGTTTATGACAGAACCTGTAATCAATGGCACAACTTACAAATGAAGCAAAGCCTTTTTCGTATTATCAAGCATTCAAAGCTTTGGTACCCTTTTTCTTTTGTCACTCAAAAACCATAGTATGTGCATAAACCACAAGAACATGTTCGTCATATAAAGGTAAAAAAGAGAAAAAACCACATGCAAGTACTTCCATGGAGGATGAAATAGGATACCCGCCAAAGGGAGGGAGTGTGAAAGAGAAGGCTTGGGGTTAATTAACTAAATACCAGCAGACAACATAAGTAATTAATGTTGATGATACTTTGGTTTCTCTTTAAACTTTCCTCTGTTTTTTGTCCATAAATAGCACCTCTGCTCTTCACTCCCTCCTCACTTCACACCCAACTTGTTCAAAGTCTTTGCTAGTTTCTCCATCTCTCGAGCGTACGTAGCAAGTGAAAAGTCATGGCTTTGAAGGGTTTCATTCATGGAATATTCTTATTGCTGGTTCTGAAGTTTGTTCAGGCGAGAATTCCAGGTGTCTTCTCCGGTGGACCGTGGCAGAGCGCTCATGCCACTTTCTACGGTGGCAATGATGCCTCCGGGACAATGGGTATTCTGTTTTCCCCTGTTTTTCTGATCCGAACTCAGTTTCTACTAAAATATTGATTTCAAAAGGCTACAGAAGCTCAAATTTCTATTCAATGCGTTTTAAAAACCTTGTTCTTCTGGATCCACTAATCAACGTCAATTTTCTTTTCAATCTCGTGTGTAGGTGGTGCTTGTGGATATGGAAATCTATACAGCCAAGGCTATGGCGTGAACACAGCAGCGCTAAGCACTGCATTGTTCAACGAGGGTAAAATTTGTGGAGCTTGCTTCGAGATCAAGTGTGTAAATGACCCACAATGGTGCCACTCTGGCAGTCCATCCATCTTCATTACAGCCACAAACTTTTGCCCTCCAAACTACGCTCTACCCAGTGACAATGGTGGATGGTGCAACCCTCCTCGCCCGCATTTTGATCTTGCCATGCCCATGTTCCTTAAGATCGCCAAGTATCACGCAGGCATCGTCCCCATCTCTTATCGCCGGTAAAGATACTTTAGTTCTGTTCTCTGTATCCATATTATCCTTTGCTATCAACTCAAGATTTCACCTTTATATTTTATAACCAAACAATCTGTTCCTCATGATAAGCTCGTTCTTTGTGGGGAAAAACAGAGTGACCTGTAGGAAGAGAGGAGGAATCAGGTTCCAAATCAATGGCAATCCTTACTTCAGCTTGGTATTGATCACCAACGTCGCTGGTGCAGGGGACCTGGTGAAAGTAAGCGTAAAAGGATCAAAAACTGGTTGGATGAGCATGAGTCGGAATTGGGGTCAGAACTGGCAAGTGAACTCTGTTTTGGTAGGTCAGTCACTGTCCTTCAGGGTCACAGGCAGTGACAGGCGCACCACCACTTCCTGGAACATTGTTCCCTCAAACTGGGAATTCGGTCAAGCTTTCACCGGCAAGAACTTTCGAGTCTAACTATAATTCAAATTGTGGTTTAGTGGTTGTGTGTGACAGAGTGAGCTTTTTGTGTCTTTCATGAAAAGACGAGAGACATTAGCGTGCGTATGTATGTGTGGGGAAAAAGTGATGACGCTGAGGTGGCTGCAAAGTGAAGATGGTGCCCGCGGCTTTCGTTCACTTCCGCTCCGCCATCTAAGTTTTCATAACGACCACTTAAAATACAAATGGGTAAGTTATTATTTATTTGCTGGCCTCCCTCACTCTTTAGCCTTTGATCTCTGAGTGGCAACTTTGAATATTACGAATATAAAAAAAAATTAAAATGACATTGATATTAAATATTAAGAACTTAATAAAAATTAAAATTTAATTTCAAATAAAGCAAAACTTACAACAAAATTTCGATGGATCGAATCATAGTAACCCGTGGCCCAATGGGCCTATCCTTTTTTAAAAGAAAACGACCGTTACTCATAATAAAGATCGGACTTATGGCTCGTTCGATCTTGGCCTATAATAAGGTTAGGTCGACTATGAGCAGCCTGTGACTCTCCCGTGATTTGGTCAACTTAAAAAAAATTAAATCGAGCCTTTTTTAATATCTCTAAACTTACATCAACTTAAATACCTTTTTAAAAGTATTTTAACCAAATTGTTAAAAACATTACACTTAAATTATTAAGAATATGACATTAATTTTAAATAAATTGAGGACATAAATGTGCGGTAGAGTAAAAATAGCTAAATTGTTAAGAATATTATATAATTGTTAAGAATGTAATCATGCATAATTAATCTCAATTTCTCATAATTAAGTTTGAGTATATTTTGATTAGAAGAAAAATAATTTCTTAATATTAATTAAATCAAATTTATGACTTAATTTAATATTTAAATAATTTTAAAAATAAATTATTGAGAATATATCCAAAATATATCATTTTAAAATTTTTTAAATCAAATTCATTACTTTAATTTTGAATTAATTAATTAAAATCTTTTTGAGCTATGATGTAAGCACTCAAATTAAGTTTACTCGGTTATGAAAAATAAACTCTTGTTTGAAGCTAAAGCTAATCGGACTTATGATCATTCCAACAAAAAAAAAAATTATCACTAAAAAAACTAGAAAAAAAAAAGAAAGTTTCAAAAGAGAGAATGTGAGATGGATTATAGTAGACAAGCCGGGATCGGAAAAGTCCCGTAGTCTGTGGAAACCATCCCTACGGTTGTCTGGCCGCCGCCTGAAAACAGAGTAGCAATCAGGCTTTTTCTTTCTGCACAGTTGATCTGAGAAAGCATCAAGAAGAAAAAATGCTTCCTCGTACTAAACAACCAATGCAAATCCATAAAATCAAATGACAGTTCTCATCGAACGGGCTCATATCAAGTGTAAAATGGAAAGATCTGTCATTGTGGGGGAAAAACCCCATATGGAGATTAGTGTAAAGAAGAGGAAAAATCGAGGACAAAAATTGAAGACACCAAAGCCTAAATCTGTGAAAAGAATGGCGGCGTCTTCTTCTTTTTCTGTGTTTGCCTCCATTTTCAATCTCTACCTACGCCTAAACTCCAAAGGGGTAGTCAAGATCCCACTCAAGCCTCTCTCTTTCTAATCATAACCCATCAAAAGAAAGCATTCTAATTGTAAAAGAAGAATGACAAATTATTCAGTGCTCTATAATGGAGGCTGAAGGCGAAGGATACTTGGCGAGATTAGGGTTTTTTAAATCAATTCTGGTATTTATAGTGTTTTCTAGGTAAAGCCCATTCTCAAAAGACCTGTTCAATCTGTAATGCTTCTTGGTTGGGTTTATAATCGTATCATATAGTTACAGCCCAACAGAAACGCTCACTCACAGTTTGTTACATAGACATAGTTGCCTCTTGAGCACTGCCAAAACATTCAGTTTGAACTTGTGAGAGATCAAATTTGAGTTTAAATCCAAAAGTTTATACATATAATGGTTTATTAATATATGTAAATAAGCAAACAAAGCTTTGCTCATGTCTAATAAGTGAGCTTGGCAACAAGGCAGTTCTAAAGGTTTTATGGGAGAATTAATCCTAAAAACTAGCTTAAAGGGTGGAAGAATTCATAAACTTATAAATCTCATAGTCTAACGCATAGCCAACGCACAGGTGTCTGACCTGTGAGGCGTAGTGGAATATTACGATCTAATTATTCTACATTAGTAATACTACAACACCGGCATTACCATCCGTGATACAAAGACTCGAAAGAGTGATATTGTCTCTAATACTAATTGTTACAGGTCTTATGAAAGAATTAACCCCAAAAATCAGCTTAAAGAGTAGAAAAACTCATAAGCCTATAAACTCCACAATTAATACGAGACAATTAGACTGTAACACTGAACCTATCAGAAGCGTTTGACATTCAATCAGGTTCGAATTGCCACAAAATCCATGAAGCATCAAAACCTTAAACTCAGTCGGGTTTCAACCACCGCAAAATCCATGAAATGCGTCTGAAATTCAGGCAATTTTGTATCCGCTAAAACCATTCATCTAGTATAAAGATTTGGACCGCTAAGAAGATATTATTGAGGAACATAGAGGTTCTTCCTTCACTGTCTACACCAATGACAACATTTATCCAACAAATAAGCTTGTCGCAAGTGAGCAGAAATGCACGCTGCATAGAAACAGTAATTTGTGCATAAATAGATGTCTTCATCGGTGAAGTTTATTTTCCGTCTCCTCCATCTCCCGGATGTGTATTCCGAGTTTAAGCACACAACTCCGCTCTGGCTGAGGAACACGAATGTTTCTCTGTATGCGTTATCAGGATCTCTATGTAAAGACATCATCAAAGGTGTAATCCTCCAAGGATTATATGTACGTGTAATAACAATCAGTGGCATGGAATGTGAGAGAAATGTAACTCATAAAATCCAAATTTCGAGTCATTCATCTTAGAAAGACCTTTTCTTAGATGAATTGAGATCTAAAGTTACTTTGTTTTCAGTTTATGGGAACAGTATATTTGAGTAGTTCTGTGAAGAAAAGATGAATCGAGTACTTAGAATGGTAAGGTAATGCTCTGTTCCAAGCACAAAATACATACTGACCTTCAGTGTTCCTGGTGCCGTTTCCTCCATTTTTCCAGTAAAAAGGACACTCCCTCTTCAAGGGTAGCCTTTCTTTTGTCTTTGTAGTTCCACAACTCTGAGGTGATATACCTTCCACTCGGGTTGTATTCGTTTATCTCCACTAAAGCTGTTACCACAGCCCTATATACTTCATCACCCATCTCCTTCTTCAGATTCCCTAATCTTTCATCTCCTTCATCCAGAACTCTCTGGACAATAAAATGAAACTTAGCAAAATCCTTGTAATAGGAACAGACAATCTAGGTTCCACACAGTTTCGGAAAGGGCGGTAAGTGGAAAAAGACAAAGACACATTAGAACAAGTTACCAGTGCAATTACTAAGTTCTTCAATAAAGAAATACCGGGCCTGCCAAGTTTCTTCCCTGCATTAAAGACACAGAACAAATATACGCAAATGGCATGCACTCCATAATTTAACAGGACAAATATTGATGGTTGCATTTTCATCGGTATCCTTGACTTTATCCTGGTAATTATCAGAAGTTAAGTTACGCATTCACAACAGGGGCTGGGTTGAAACACTGGAATACAAAGCCAGCATTGGATTACTAATGGTAAGATATTTGCTTAAGGCGCACCTGATGTTCCCCCTTAACAAGTTCGACTCTGAAAGGATGCCAATCTGGATCTTTAAGATATTCAACCCACAATGAGCAAATTTCTGAAGCTCTGTCTTCTGCTTCCTCCTCATGATACCTTTTCTTCAGAGCTTCAAGAAAAGGTTCCCCGTTCAGCTCTCCCATTCTTTTGATACCGATACGACCATTACTTGACATATCTTTCAACCCCTGTATCGTAGGTATACCATTAGTGTCAAGTTGTCAGGCAATGATAATAATGATTTAAGCTTCAAGTTCAAGTTTATGAAATAATGTTCATTTAAATAATAAGATAGATTCTATATCTTTGTCAGGTCATCAACAAAAATACTGTTGTAGAATGGCATTTTAAAATTAATGCTTAAAAATGATTATGAAATTTGAAAATGCAATATCTATCACAACATAATGAAAGAATGAAGTTAAATTAATGAAAAAAGAGCAATTAGGAGTTACTAACATTGATTAGTTCTTTACGGGCCTCCTGTAGCTCATCGTTGCTCTTACGCTCTTTTACAATAAGGTTTTGGTTTAGTGTTTCCAAGTCTTCAAGTTCTCCTTCCTTTTCTCGCAAATCCTTCATTATTGTGTCTATCTTGCCCAGAACATCCACATCACCATCCCCTCCCATGTGCTTCATGACATTTAATTTGCCTCTGAGCTGCTCGATTTCCAGCTCCAGTGCTTGTTTGGCATCCAGTTGCTTTTCCAATTGAATAATTTTATTGTGAAGCTCCTCTTTTTGCCTCTGAATAAAATTGAACAAATGTCAGTTTTTGAAGTTTCACTCTTTTCCAAATTACCTAGAGCACGTGCAAACCTGTTGATCTTCAGCCAATTTCAAAACATCTTCATCAGCCTTCTGTTGCTCCAACGAAGCCATTTGAAGTGAGTTGTTTTCAATTGCATTCTAGCAAAAAAGAAAATCATAATTGGCTGGTTAACTGAACGCCAAACTATTTTAAGCCGATAATTATAACAACGAATTCAGTTTACTGCTTGCACATACAATATAAAGAATACAGAAAATTGACAAAGAGACTTTTGCTAATAAAAAACTAGATACTGTACCTTTTCAATCTCCTCGGATAGCAGTTTTCTGTCACTTTCATTTTTAGCTTCACGCTTTTCCAACTCTATACTGCGCTTTTCAAGCTCTTTCTTTTGTGATTCTAATTGTGACTTGAGTTTTTCATGATCATTAGATATCTTTTGGAAATGTTCTCTTGCACTTGTCTGGATTTTCCTAATCTCTGTAAATGAAAACGTAGATTATAATCTAATTGCCAATACCAGCAAGTTATTGAAGGAAATCAAAGCAAATAGTTACAAGGTCCAACAAATTTTTAGCTTGAAAATGGAATGATTGGTAAGTTAGTTCACTCAAGCAATATCAAATGGAATTATGAAACTGTACTGCATATAAAAGTTAAAGCAAATTATACCTTCATTATAAGCTTGGAGAAGCCTTTCTTTCTCTCCCATCACCTTTTTGAGTGTGTCTGAAGTCTCATTACATTTTAATTCTATATCCTTCAAATGTCTATGCTTTATCTCGATAATGTTTGTAAGGTTGGATACAAGTTGCTTCTGCTTTCGAGCTTCTTCCTCCATGATTTCAGATATTGATTTAAGGTCGCCAATTTTGCGTAAATGCTCCCCCACAATATTTTTAGTGTTGTAATCATCAGACCGTGCCAACCAACAATAGACTCCTGACTTTTCCTCATCATTAGAAAACCATTCCTTTCTCCCATGACGATTTGCCTCATAATCCTTCTCAAATGATATGGCATTATGTAAACCAGGCCAATCTTTGTTGAATTCCACTACAGCACATCCAGAATGGCCTCGGTAGTTCCAAAGTGGATGAACACGTGTGGGATTGAACCCTCTGCTTATTAGCTCATCTCTAAACTTAGATCCACTCGCTCCCACATAACGTCCATCGTCTGTCCTTGTTGTTGGAATATTAACAACAATTCCTGTCCAAGGCCATACAAGTTTCTCATCACCGCTGCAACTGCTAAGCGGATCACTCTCAACCCCTGGCTTTGATGGTGTGCTTGAGGCTACATCCTTTTCCAAGTATTTAGCTAATGCCAGGTGGTTTGCCTTCTCCTTAGCTGTTCTCTTCGCTGAAGTACTCTTGCCCACACCAGATGCATGTTGAAGAAGTTCATTGTAGATGTAATCCCGCTTTCGTTTCTTGTTTTGGCAATAAGGACAAGTAAAAGTACCATCCGATGTTCTCACCTGCTGAGTTCCAGTCAACAGTTCTTCATAACATTTATCTTCATAATCATTCAACTCAGAATCACTACCGTCTGTGTCGCTATCTAACCCGTAACCATTTGAGCTTTCCATTTCAATCTGCCAGTAGGCCGCTTGAAATTGAATTAAGGGTTAAAACCAACTTCGAAAATCTAAACGAACATTATTTTAATCACTGATAAGAGAAGAAAACAACATAAAACACATATAGTCAATGCACTTAAGAAAATGCAAGAAAGGAGTAGCAAGAAACATTTATCATATATGATACCTTAACATTAGATACCTTCAAACTATTAATCACACATACAAAACTAATTCCCGCAACAAACTACTTTATCCACACTCAAGCCCTTTCAACTTTCCTTTAGAAGCCAAAAGCTGCTTCTTTTTGCGGGTTAATGCGTGCAGGGTTGGAATAATGGCTGCTTCCCTTAGTCATCATTCCAACTACAAACTATAGCAATCTGACATCAACCAGAGAACCAGAGAGAAATAAAAGAAAGCCCACTTAAAAGATTGAACAAGAAATGCAACAACCTTTCTTTCCACATTCCTCAGCCAGAGTCAATCCAAGTTTGGCAAATAAAATTAAAATGGACATGCGAAACAAAACTGCAAAATAAATTCCAGAATAGAAAACCCCACAAAATTATACAAGCCAAAGGGAATAAACACAATAAGAACAGATGTTTTTGCGAAGCAAACTGACTACACACAGACCTACGACCATTTCAAATAACAACAACAGTCGAAGTAGAACTAAGCTAAAACTAAAAACAACAATGTAACGAGATCAGGCAAATTACCAAACTCCTGCCTTACGAATTCCCACCATTAACAACAAACACTTGAAACAGTTGCAGATTAGGCATGTAGAATCAGAAACTAAAGCATGCAAAATGTAGATGAACCCAGAAACCGAAACAAAAAACCAGAAATATCAGCTTTAACGCCAAGTAGATTCGCTTCACCTAAGCTCTGTAAGATTCTGAGTGTTGAAAGTCCTTGAGCTTCTAATAATAAAGGTCGACGAAGCACAAGGCTTCAACGGGTTTTGTCTCTGAAAAAATTAGGTTAGTCACTCCGAGAAGACGACACGTGTATAGATGTGTTCGTCCATTACGACATCGACGTCGGAGAGTGGTTGTCACGCGCAATGTGCAAGACAAAATAATGTAGAACGATTCATTAGCTGGATTCTGGTTTACAACTAAAGGAAAACTATTTTAAATATTTTTTATTTAATTTAAAATTTAATTAAATTCAAACTTAATTTTAAGAATTTAAATTTAATCGAATTTTAAACTGAACTTAATTTTTTTAATACTAAAAATTTGAATTTATCTTATTTCAATTCAAGTATTATAAACAAATTAAGTATTATAAGTTGGAATAAAATTAATAAAATAAAATTTTATTTATGATAAACTTATCAAATTTATTAATATTTAAATGTTTGATTTTTCTTTTTAAAATATATAATGATAAATTCAATTACATTTGAATTTTATAAAATTTAAAAGTTTTTTATTTTGAATATAATTAATTAATATACTCTTTTATCTTAAAAATTAAAAATTTTGTCAAAATTAGTTATAGGTTCACAAAGTAGTTAATAATCATAATTAATGGTAATATATAGCTCATTAAGAAACTAGAGCATCACGCGCTTGATAGGAATGTGAAGTTAGGTTCTTCGTTGGATTTAACGGCCATTTGCCTCGTTGGACGGTAATGCGGAGACAGAGCCCTCCGACTCCTCCCACGTGGGCCTATGATTGACTATCTTGAACTTGGCGTTGAGTCCCACACCTGATCCAATTTCCCAACCGGGTCGAGAACGGAATCCTATTCTGGAACCCGACTTCGTTATCCTGCCATCCAAACAAGCGCCATCTCTTCAGTTCATACACAGTTCATACAAAGCTCGAACTCTCTGAGAGTTCAAGCGCAAGACCCGACAATGTTCCCTCAATTCGGTGCGACGGCGGACACGCTGAGCAAGGCGTCGACGATTGTGTCTCGGATCGGCACCGACGCGCACTTGTATGACGATCCCGAGGACGTGAACATCGCACCGTTGCTCGAGAGCAAGTTCGATTCCGAGAAGTGCGAGGCTCTAAAGCGCCTTCTCGCTCTTATAGCTCAGGGTTTTGATGTTTCCAACTTCTTCCCTCAGGTCCCGCTTATACTTAAATTAAATTTAGTCCTGAAAGCTATGGAATTGAATTTTTGAAGTGAGAGACGAGATTAGCAAATTATGCGCTTTGTTTATGTTGCTATTTGTTTGGTCGCTTGGGAAAATGAGTGGAATGAGAAAGAAATGTACTAATTTGAACGTTTGATCGAATTCTGACTTAATTAGCTCAATGGTATGTGGAAGAGAAAACTTTCGCTAACTCAGGATCACTGGTACTCGGATTGATACGTAATTTCTATATTGTGGAATAAAAAATTTGGCTCCATTTTATCAGGTTGTTATTGACTAAAGAACTGGGGATGATTATGATCTGAAATTGGTACTTCTTTGATACATTACCATAGTATTCATTGATATTACATAGCATCTCTTGTCTTGTTGGGCTATTTTATGATTTTGTTTTTTTCTCACCATTTCAACAAGGGGACTACAGGTGGTGAAGAATGTGGCATCTCAGTCATTGGAAGTAAAGAAGCTGGTTTACTTGTACCTTCTGCATTATGCTCAAAAGTATGTGACAGATTTTGTACTTCATTTTTAGTTCTTTAAGTCAGATTATCTGTCTTTGAACCAACATAATATATTAGTTCAATGGGTTTTGCTAGTCTCAGTGTACGTTAATGAGTCTCCTTTTATTTCCAATTTTTGGAAGTTTATGTAGATAACGTTGCATAAGTTATCATATGCAGGAGAGGGATAGACTTTTCATTTAGCCAGTTTCTGAGTTGGATACTGTTGGGAACCATTTAAAACTGCGGACATAGCGGATTTATAGCAATCACTACACATTTGGTTTTAAAATTAGGTGGTTAATACTTTGATTCCATCGAGGGATGAATATAAGAGAAATTTTTTTTATTGCTGTTAGCATTTATGGCTACATAGGGTTGATTCCACTCGGTCATGTGAGAAATAAGGGCAAAAAATTTGTTATTAACATACAAAACTTATTTTCACTAACACTTACTTTTGTCTTCTATTTTCAGGCGTCCAAATGAGGCATTGCTATCGATCAATTCTTTCCAGAAGGACTTGGGAGATTCGAATCCACTAGTGAGGGCATGGGCACTTCGCACCATGGCAGGGATTCGCCTCCATGAAATTGCTCCTATTGTTCTTGTGGCTGTGAGCAAATGTGCCAGAGATCCATCTGCTTATGTCAGAAAATGTGCTGCCAATGCTCTTCCAAAGTTGCATGATTTGCGACTAGACGAGCATTCCTCAACAATTGAAGAGGTCTGAAACTTCTTTCTAGGGGATTCTATTGTATATGCCTCTCTTTCCTTTTTCTTTTCACTCTTCAGTCCTGTCTATGAGAGTAAACAAGTTCAAAAGTATTTTTCATAGAGATTTTCTTGGTAAAGTTTTGGTTATATTGGATGATGGGATAGTTTTGTTTGTTATTGTTCTTATGCATACAAATACAAACAAAGAAGTCAATGTCCAGATTCTATTGGAAATTTTCTGATTGCTTGGCGTATAATTGATGGGCATTACTTGATAAGTGTAATGCAGAGTCCCATCTCAAATGGCGTTTTAATACAGTAATGTGAGTAATGCAGAGTCCTGTCTCAAATGGCATCTTAATGCAGTAATGTGTATGGAGATAGGCATTTATCTGATTTATTGTCCTTGTGTTGTATTGTTTGGTGTTTTTTGGGATTTTTTTTCTTGTTTAAAGGATATGATCAATGTTTTTTATTTGCAAATTATATTTAGGAGATCAAATATATTCATGAGCTGGGCGTTGGTGATTTAAATGTCTCATTCATCACATTCTTTGGATGCCTGCTCATTATATTTGCATTTGATTTGTTGATGTTCGTTTAACATGAAGTTTTACCATATCCTCTTCTTGCAGATGATTGGA
>JANZXR010000003.1:33520689-33534781 GCA_027575705.1 Erythroxylum echinodendron
TTCTGTAAACCTATTCATGTATATATATACTGCAGTCTCTAATAAAAGATATAGAGCAAATAAGCTCTGTTTCACATTATATTTGCATTTGATTTGTTGATGTTCGTTTAACATGAAGTTTTACCATATCCTCTTCTTGCAGATGATTGGAATGTTGTTGTGTGACAAATCTTGTGGAGTTGTTGGAGCTGCTGCTTCAGCATTTACATCTGTTTGTTCAAATAATTATTCTTTGATTGGCAAGAACTATAGAAGGTTATGCGAGATTCTTCCCGATGTAGAAGAGTGGGGTCAGATATCGCTGATTGGAATCCTTTTACGTTATGTTATAGCACGGCATGGTCTAGTGAAAGAATCCATAATGTACTCTATACGTGGCGAAGAAAGTTGTTGGCCAAAAAAGGATGATTCAGATGGTGACTTTGCATTACAAAAAGACATTAGTGACATGACAGTGAATTGTGATGTTGGATTGGCAAGTATGGTCTCCAGGTGCTATATTGAAGGTCCTGATGAATACTTGTCGTGGTTAAGTTCTAGTGGCAAGAGTTATGCTGAACAAAGTGGTGCAACATTTACTTCAGGAAGAAGTAACGAGGATGTGAAGATTCTGCTTCAATGTACATCACCATTGTTATGGAGTAATAATAGTGCCGTAGTACTAGCTGCAGCTGGGGTTCACTGGATCATGGGACCAATGGAGGATGTTAAGAGAATTGTTAAGCCACTTCTCTTTCTGCTGAGATCATCGAGTGCTTCACAAAATGTGGTACTATATATTCGTGCAGTTGTCCTGTTTCCTGTGTATGTGGTAACTTTGTTCATTATTATCCATTTTTATGAAACATCATTGCATGTAGACAATGCCTCTTTTGTGTAAATAATCGGGCTTCTTACCTCATTAAGACACTTATCATCGTTTCAAACAGTTAACAATAGGGAACTGGGTCCATGTACCGATTAGGGATGTATTGTTTAAGACTTGATAATTGGAGAACTGTCAACTTTTTGTAATGAGGAAAATGAGACTCATTCCGCAAAAGGGATAAGACTATTGGAGCTGGTAACTACTGAATAGGGGAAAAAAAAAAAGAAGTATTGAGAATTGTTTATGAACTTTTAGCATCTTTAATTTCCTTGTGCAGGTCCTTTGCAACATTCAAGTGTTTGCCAAAGCAATACCTTCCCTCTTTGCTTCACATGTCGAGGAATTCTTCATAGTTTCTTCAGATTCATTTCAAATAAAATCCTTGAAGCTTGAGATACTCTGTTCCATTGCTACAGATTTGTCGATTCCTTTAATATTTAAAGAGTTCCAGGTACCATGTTATGGCTTTCTTTGATGACTTTTTACCTCACAGATCGAGAGTAATGATCATGTTTCTTAGTTATTCTTTTTTGTATTTAAACTCTATGCTTTCTTCCATCTTTAGTCTGTTGTAAGTTGAGTCAGAAAGAAGGCCACTTCAAAATTTCTCCAGTGGTCACCTTTTTCGTTTTATGTTCTTTTGAGTGTGATATGAATGATGGTTCAATCCTGTACCTTTTGCATAGATGGTTTCTTTTCTGTAACTGAAATGACTCGTCTCTTCTGCAATTTTTTTGTCATTTGTATAGATGTGAGATTCAAATCCTTGGATTGATGCTTACCTTATTAATTTTTGACTAGGATTATATTAGGGATCCAGACAGAAAATTTGCAGCACACGCTGTTGCTGCTATTGGTTTGTGTGCAGAGCGACTTCCAAAAATGGCTAATATGTTCTTGGAAGGATTGTTGGCTCTTACTAGACAAGGTCTCTTTTTGTAATTAAAGTGTTCTTTGAGTAGAAAAATGATATCTATTTCTTGTTTCCTGAATATAGCCTTGTTGCAGAAACCTTGACCAATGACTTTGAGCATGGAGAAGGAGATGTTCTAGTTCAAGCAATAGCATCCATCAAATCAATTGTAAATCAAGATCCACCTAGTCATGAAAAGGTATACTCATATTTTGTAGTTTTCCAAAGTTATGGACATTCGACATTTTAAGTTGGTAAAATTTTGATTTTTGGATGTTTCAAGGGACTGCACATCAGTTGTGGTGTAAACTAAAATCAATACATCAGGCTTTTGGAGTTTCAATATCTGCTTAAGCAATAATATTTGTTTGTTATTCACAGGAATAAGAATGAATTGAGAGAAAATTGTTTATTTTAGATCTAAAGCTCATGTGATTAAGCTTTTCAGGAATGACCTAGGCTATGACTGTTTTCATGTAACTATCTTTTTGTTTATACCAATAGGATTTTAGCCTTAGGAATATGAAATAAAATTAAAATACTTTTTTCCATAGTCCTTAAATTTTGTTGTTGTTGTTACAGTCGTTTTTACCTAATCCTGTATTATTCATTCGATGTCTGCAATAGTACTGAATGCATAATTTGTTTTCTATTTTTAAAGGTTGTAATTCAGCTGGTTCGTAGTTTAGATGCTATCAAGTTTTCTGCAGCTCGTGCAACCATAATATGGATGATGGGTGAGTACAGCAACTTAGGGGAGATAATGCCAAGAATATTAACCACTGTTCTTAAGTTCCTTGCTTGGAGATTTACTTCAGAAGCGTTGGAAACAAAGCTTCAGATTCTGAATACTACTATGAAGGTACGAGGGAGAAATTTCCAGTACTTTCCTGTGAATATGTGGAATTTGCTCAGCTAGTTTTTGATGATTTAGATACGACCATGCTCTTTTTACCTAAGACATTCTACAGGTTTTTGCAGATGCAAAAGGCGAGGATCTATTGACATTGAGAAAAGTAGGCAGCTATGTGCTTGAATTGGCAGAGTGTGATATGAACTATGATATTCGTGACAGGGCTCGGTTTTTGAAGAACCTTCTTTCATTCAAATTGTATTCTCAAGTACCAGAGGAAAATGTAAATATCTCAAGTGGGAGGTTGCCGCACGTGCTTGCAGAACATATTTTACGTCAACAAACATCACAATTGACAAGAGAGCCTGTTAACCATCGTATCTATCTTCCTGGATCTCTTTCACAGATAGTACTTCATGCAGCTCCAGGATATGAACCTCTTCCAAAAGCTTGTAGCCTGCTACATGATGGCCAGTTGCAAAATGAGACTTGTGGTGCAGATCTGTTGGGGGATGGAGCCGATGGTTCTGCCACATTGTCTGGGTCATTGGATGAGGAAAATGTTACTTCTGATTATGGCTCAGAACATTCTAGCACAGTTTCAAGTGACAGTGGTAGCAGCGATGAGACTGGTTCTGTAAGTGAGGGAGACAGTAATGCTGATCAGTTGATTCAGATATCAGATGCTGGTTATTCTCATAATAACAAGAGCATGGATCAAAGCTCTACTGCCATGGATTTGGGAGAATTGATGTCGAATAGAGCTCTAGAATCATGGCTGGATGAGCAACCTGGTTCATCAAATCAGGGTAAATCCGACCGAAATCTGTTCCTTGGATCTTCAGCCAGAATCTTCATTAAGGATATTGCGAGCCGACTTAAACCTAAATGCTACAGTCTCCTAGATCCTGCAAATGGAAATGGCTTGAAAGTTGATTACTCATTTTCTTCCAAGAATTCGAGCATATCACCTAAATATGTAAGGATAGAAGTTTCCTTCAATAATTGCTCCACAGAGACTATTTCAGAAGTGAGTCTGATGGAGGATTCGAGCAAAGTTTCAGATTCTACTGAGAGGTATTTTCCTTTTTCTGTTGTGGAGCTAAAGTTTTGTTTTGCTAATTCAGTGTGGTGATGTAGATGTGTAGATGCAATTGAAGTTCCATATATGTTTGTAAAATCAATGTTGATTGTGGCAGAATTCGAAGAATCGAATGTTTATTTTTATTAAGATGTTGGGGTCCCATTTCCTCTTTATACCTAATCCAGGCATTGATGCATGTATTTATCATTTCTATTGAAAATCAGGATAATTATTCATGCCTTAAATATCCAGTCCTACTTAATACAATTCTTCTCATGCTAGATAAAAATTCTATACATACATTTAAGTGTAAAACTTAAATACTACTCTTTAAGTGTTAACATCACCTTAATCATTAGTTGATGCCGGAATCCTTTTGGAGATAATATGACCTTGCTAGGTTTGCTGACTTAAAAGTTCCAAGTCTTGCCACTTAGTTATGTCTGCATTTGCAGCTCCTTGTCATCTCCTACTGATTTGTCAATGCTTGCGCAAATGGAAGAGATTACTTCTCTGGAGCCTGGTGAGACAACATATAGGCCTATACATGTTTGTTTCCATCATCATCTATTGCCTTTAAAGCTGGCCTTATACTATAACGGCAAGAAATATCCTGTTAAGTTGAAGCCTGATATTGGGTACTTTGTAAAACCACTTCCTATGGGTGTTGAGGCCTTCATGGATAATGAAGCTCGTCTCCGAGGAATGTTCGAGTATGTCCGAAGGTCAGTCACCTTCTTCAGCCCCTTCTTTTTGACAATGCATTTGTTTTCTTGAAGTTTATCCAATGAGGAAATTTTGAATATGGCTTAATACTTTGTTTCGACCTCACACATGTTTTCTGTATTGACATACATTGCAATTGCTTTTTACACAAGATGCTTGCTTATCAAGACTTTAAAGATATTGCAGGTGTTTTATATGGCAGTTTCTTTAATGATTATTAGTGTTTAATCCTTTTCGTTTCACATTATGATTTTTAATCCTCATTTTTACTTGCTATTGTATGTAATGTTCTAAAGTAGATTGATCTCTATTTGTTTCTACCATTTTCTTTTCCATATGGGAGCACCAGTTGCACCTTCACCGAACATATTGAAGAGCTGAACAAGGACAGGAGCGATGTGTTGATGAAAGACAACTTTCTCTTGGTTTGTGAGAGCTTAGCACTAAGGATGCTTAGCAATGCAAATCTTTTTCTCGTATCTGTTGAATCTCCTATAGCTGCCAATCTTGATGACGCATCTGGTTTGTGTTTACGCTTCAGCTGTGAAATTCTTAGCAGCTCAGTTCCAAGCTTAATTACTATTACGGCTGAAGGTAAATGCTCTGAAGCATTGAACTTGTCAGTAAAAGTCAACTGTGAGGAAACTGTATTTGGCTTAAATCTATTGAATAGGATTGTGAATTTCCTCACTTGACCCCTTTTATCTTATTTAGAGGTCGTGGTGTGAACTAGTTTCAGTTACTTCCTGTGAAGAAAACGGATTGAATATCTGACGTTTAGACAGATGCCATTGTGTCAGTGTAGCTGCATTTTTCACGGTTAGCATGATAATTTGTAACATCTAATTTGACCCTACTGAAAATTCTTTTTGTTGAGTCCTTTATTTGAGGGATGTTTTCTTGACATTTTCCTAATGATTGCCTCTTTTGAGTTTCATACAAAATTTTCACTTTGTTATTGTACCAGAATTAGGTATGTAGAAATGACGTCATTACATCTTTGTATCATCGGACTATTTTTCTAACACTATGTGCAATTTATTGAAATTACATTTTGGTGAGCGTTTTGATTTAATCAGTGGATGAACTGTTATGTCATATCAGATGAATGGCTTACAAATTTGTAGAATTTTCGTTCCAGCATATCTAGGAACAATTTGCAGCTAAGTGCTATATTTAGTCTTACAATAATAGGCCCTTGTAAGAGATTTTGTGACCTGGTCAAATTTTTGCATGAAGAGAGGGCACTAGCAAAATTAACTTGAAGACTTGATTATTTATCACTCTCTCATGACAAGGACTCCATGCTTAGTAGTTGTAACTGTCTAAGAAAATTTTCTCAGCAAGCTGTAGATATACCAAATTTGCGAAACAGAATTTTGAGTCAAAACTTGTAGCTAGAAGATTATACACTAGTGAGCTAGGAAGTAATACTGAAATTGCTTTAAATGCTGGGCCAATTATGATGTTTTTTTGGGTTTCTTTCACCTGCTTGATGACTCAAAAAATGGTATTCCTTTTCATAGTATCAACAGCCGCCCCTGTGAAGAGGGTAAAACATTTTGAAGAAATGCCTGATACGTATGAAAAGGTTATGACCCATCAGTTTCTCTCACTATACATGCATTACGCTAGTGTTGTAGGTATTAATCTAAAACATCAGCTTCTGCTTGTAGGCCAAGAATGTTTAGTTAAATGATTACTCTGGTCATAGAAGACGTGTTCATCCTTTGTTTTCCTGCTACTGGTGAAGATTCTGTGAACCGATTAACTTCTAATGGATGTCTAGTTATCTGAATGAAATTCTTATATGGCCCAATGTTCCTGATTGTGGCATATAAATCTGAAATTTAGTACCAAAGGGGCTGAGAAATGACACGTCGAGATTACAGTGGAGACATGGATGCTTTACAGTTGAATGAGGTCCTTGATCTTTTCTAGTTCATGCAGGAAAGATTCAGCTTTGGAACTGAGGCTGATAATTCCGTGTCCTGATGCTCTATTTAGACGGATGAACATGTCCATTAGGCATCTGAGTAGTTCTTCTGAGAGTTCATTTGGTATCTCGCTGCAAACTTCCCTGTGAATATTTTGCTGTTCTTGTGTTCTCCCTGAATGCCTCCTTGAATTTTCTTCTGAGTGATAAAGATGAGAACATTGTAAATAACTTTGTCCTAGTTATGTTTTCTTTGTTGGGAGTAGAAATTCTTGGCAGGGATAGATTATAACCTTACTAGTGGATACTGGAGAGGAAAAGCTAAAAATTTCTCCTGCAGCAGAACCCACGGAGACTCGTCTAAGATGCACTTTCTCCTTTTTATACTCTTGAAAATGTTTTGCTCTAGATAGCTCACAGAAATCTTCACTCATAATCGATTTTCCTGGGGAAAATGCAGGTAGGTTATTGTGTTGCCTCAGCTTCCTTCTCTGCTGCTTCTTTACTTTCCATTCTTTAGTCTGTTTCTTCTGCTCATACAAGCTCAGTTTCAATTCATCAACTTTTTTCTCTAGCCATGCAACCTCATCTTCCACCATTCTGATTTCAGCTATAAGACCCTGAACCTGAAACATAGATAAATGATGAATTCCTTCTTAATAGAATTAAACCGGTGAAGATATAACTATTCCTACTCAGTTTTGCATGCACGTACTTGAGGTGGGAAAAAAGAGGGCAGACATGGATTAGATGGAATTGGCCCATGGAGAGCACTGTACAGAACTTTCTTTATAGCCTTTTCCTTGTCCAACTCAGCTTGCAATTCCTCAACCTATGACACATCAGTCACTATAAGGTTCTTATATTCAGGGAATTATACACTACTATAATAGGCCTTACCTCCTTCTCCAAGTCCAGTCTTGTCTGCTTCTCATCGCCTGGTTGCATCAGATAATCTTCAAACTTCATTGTTCAAGCAATCAGGACAAGAAATTGGGGGAGAAGTACAGAACCTGACAATCTGAAAGAACCAATAGAGATTAGAAACTCACTTCCAATGCTAAATGCTAATGCTTAATGTAACACAAGGGGTGGGATTACTAAGAGAATCGTAAGTGGCATCAACGTTAGTTAGAATAGAAAAAGAGAGCAGAACTAAAACTGGAAACAGAATAGAAGAATTGAGGGACGGAAAAGATAAGCAAGAATATAAGGTGGACGAATCTTTAGGTGAGGTAGGGGTTGCAATTAAGTGTGGTGCGTGGCCTTCCCATGAACTTGTTACAGCTAACCATAAAATCGTCAAAGATACCAGTAGACGTGAAGCCCATGAATAGTTTGAACTTTCAGACCTTTCCTTTGATGAAAGTAAACGAACTAACGTGAGTTTAAGGTTTCAGGAGTTAAATGAACTAACGTGAGTTTTAGGTCGTGAGTTTTAGGTTTCAGGTGTTAAATGAACTAACGTGAGTTTTAGGCTTCAGGTGTTAAATGGCTCTAAACTTGTATGCTTTTCTTAATATTGGTGAATTCTCATTTTAGAAATATTTCGATTAAATATTATATTTTTTATATCGGTAGATTCTTATTCTGTATATATTATCGGTCAAATTATCAAATAAATATAATTTGTTTATTTAATATTATTTATCAATTTAATGATTCAGAATTAAATGAAAAATTCAAATGTGATCTCCACGTTTCATGTTAGTTGTCCATGTCAATATCAGGCAAATTGTTTAGTTAACATCTGTCGCTAAACTATTTTTCAAAAAAAAAATCATCTTGTCACTAAACCATTGACTTTTTGTCATATAAACTTATAGATTAGTTATATAACTGAAATAGACTACATAAGAACCTCACGGTGTTAGTGAGTTAGTAAGGGGCTCTTCTGGTTTAAGTGAGGTTGTGAATTTAAACCTTTCTTATGTATGCAGTTATTTAAAATTTGAGGTCAGAATTTTATCTCCCGCAAGGGACCTACCTGGCTTGAGTGGGGATTAGTCTGAGTGTGGATGGCTTAAAAATACCTTCTTATAGTTGGAATCTGCCTAAGACACCTCGTGGACAACAAAAAAAATAGATGACATAAGAATTTAAAAGAAAAATAAAAGGCAAATTATGCCGTTTGTAGGAATCGAACCTATTGGCTGATTAATTTTGGAAATATCCGATATAAATCTTTAATTGCTTAAATTTTGTCTTTTCAAAATCGAACCAAAAGTTAATTTAATAAAATTAAAACCTTAAGGTTTAAAATATTTAATAGGTATTAGGTTATTATAAAATTGATTAAAAATTGGCTAAAGATTAAATAAAATTTAAGAATTTAAAAAATGATTAACAAAATTATCAATTTTTATTAAACAAAATTATCAATTTTTATTAAAAAATTTAAAATTTAATTAAAAAAGAGACTATTAAAAATTAATTAGTTTATTTTAATTTATAAAAAATGATTAGTTTATAAAAAATCGTGAATTAATTAATAAATTGATTGATTTTTTTCTTTTTTATTATCTGATAATTTTATCCGTTTCTGATCTCAATTGTTATTGTGTTCTGATTTGAGGAGCACTTGTGCGCAGTTGATTATGTGAATGCTGATTGCTGACTGGGGACACTTAATCCTCCATCTGTCGGGAAAGAGCTGGCGACACAACCACATGATGAATTTGAAGACTTTGCAGCGGGCATTTGAAGTTCATTTGATGTGAAACTGTACTAATCTTAGCCTCATTCATGACATTTTGCTACTTAAAAAGCAGTTCTTACGATGTAAATGGTTCATGAAATGCAGCGGTTGATGATTGTGAGATTTTCAACAAGAGTCAAGGACCAGGAAGATGAAAATATTGAATGTAATGCCACCGCGTAATAGATCGGCGAGGGGGCGAGTTTGAACTGATTTTGTTGATACGATTCACTTTGATCACTAGATCCTTTTCCTCTATAATTCACGATAACTACTCTTAGATGAATAGTTTAGGTTGTCCGAACCTGTTAGATTAAATCAGTAGGCTTACTAAACTAGCTTACGTGCAGATAATTGGTAGGCATATCTCAATTGGCTCATGTTTGTAGGCTTATTTCAATCCTGAGGATATTGTTCTATATGTAAAAGTGCACTTCTTTTTCCATAACATTCGAGCAGATTTCAGGTCTCCAGGAAAATTTTATGCTCTGGGATCTAATGATTCTTTGCTTCAAGGGCTCTGCTTTCTTTACTTTTCCAATTCATCATACTTGGTTAAATGCATTCGTGGGTTCAAATTAAGTTGAAATTGGAGAACTTGAAATTGGGGGTAAGAAACAAAGCACTGCTTTAGGACATAACACTGAGGATTAGAACACAAAAATAGAGGGAAATAATCCATATTTTAAGACAAAAAGGAAGAATATAATATCTCACATTACTAAGGATTAAGGAAAATTCTTCCATTCGTTATCCTGTTACAGGCCTAGCTTGTATAAAGACAGCTTCCATCATCACTCCTAGCTGTTGGGTCAAAGTTCTGAGCAATTGGATCAGTACAACCTTCAGGGACAGGAACATTAATTTGCTGTGCTGCTTGACCTGCGACGAGGATCAAAAAAGAGACATGCTTAGTTAAATTCTTAGGGTCATATACCGCACAATATGATTTGATTTTTTTATTTCAACTTTACATTTTGAAATTTATATCCTAATGATATCATCAAGTTATCATATAAGTCATTTTATCATACTCTGTTAATTTTCTATTCATGTATAATCTTAATAATAAATAAATAAATACTTATAAAACCTTCAAATAAAATAATTATATAATATGAGATGCTTATATAATAATTAAATGATATTTAGATTAGGATGTATTTAATTGTAAATTTTTTTTTAAATTTAAAAGGTAATTGAAATTGGTAATGGCTGACCTCTCGTCAAGGCCACTAGGATCAAAGGGATCTAACCGTAGAAAGTTCCTCTCGACATTGCGTCTTGATTGGCATCGCCAAGAGCAGCTTCAGACAAGTACTTATCAGCCAATTGGACTCTCTTAACGTTCTCTTGTTCCTGAACAAGCATGTTCCCGTACTCAAGGAGCTTGGAAAGTGTCATCTTTGGCTGTTCGAATGTTGGGGGTCCTTCCTTTGAGTTCACAAGCTTCTTACCCACACTATCAACTCCAACCCCACCAACCCATTTTCTTACTTCATCATCGTACACTCTTGCCCTAAGAGCACCAAAGAAATCTGCAATTTGCAGTACACAACTCAGTCTCAAACATGCTAAAACATAAACACGAGACTGTTTGGCGTTGTACTAAGCAAGTCGGACAGAGCAAAATTATAACTCAACAAAATTTTAAAAAAATTATTTTAAAAAAAATATAAATATAAATTGTATAAATAACATTTAAATAATTATTCATGATTCGTTTAGGGTTAGTAATAAGTTCGACCAAGACTTAATTAAAAATATTTATAGCATGATTTGAAGTCTAACATAGTCGAGTTCGGACAACCTGAAATTCGAATAGGTCAAGCCACTTTTGTCATGCTTAGATGCTTTTAACATTGGGTTAATGTATATACTAATTAAGGAATTTCGCTACCTAGATACCAAACTCACCAATGGATTGTCCTGGGAAGGCATCGACAAGCTTTACAATATCCTCGACAGGAACATTATCTGTTCTGAAAATACCTGTGCAGACTCCAATTCTATCGTCTCTGGTAGGAGCCCAGTAGAATTTCTCCATACGACCGTCACGAATGAGAGGAGCATACAATGTCGAGAAGTCATTACCAGTGACGACGATCGGGACACGAGGATTCTCCTCCTTGTTGTACATACCAGGGAGTTGTACACATGTTGGGTTATCGGCGATGTTCATGAGAGTTGCGTTAACCATCTGGTTGTTCACAGTGTATTGTGTGGTTCCACCAAGTCTACCAGCTCCGGCATCAAGATCGTTGATGAAGAGAGCACACATTTTCCCTTTCCTGATAATGTCAGCTGCTTCACGGTACCTTTGCCTGATGAGCTTTGCCGGCTCACCGGCGTTTCCACTTTCCAATTCTCCAGCACTCATCATGATAGGACTGCACAAGAGAAACAAAGATATAGAATATCTAACCTTGATTCATTTTAAAAATGGATGAGAACATGAAATTACTTGATTCCCATCTTGGCGAAGACAAGCTCGCACTGGAATGATTTTCCTTGACCTTTTCCTCCCCAGATACCCAAGATTAGAGGAACCTGTAAGGATCTTTTCCGTTTAATCTTTCTTAAAAGACGAAACCAACAACAGGGTTTGATTCAGTTACTAAACCTTGATATTTGGAAGAGCCAAGAAGTTCTTGGTGATGTGGACGACGAGCTTGTCCATGAAAGCTGGAGCGATGTAGAAACCATCCACGCTGTTGTCCAAGTTGTACCTTAAAAACATACAAAAAGTCACCAGATTATTATAATAGTTCAGAATCAGAAGCTTTACTGAAACAAGTGCTAGAGTTACTTACTGACGGAGACCAGTACTGATGTACTCGTAGGAACTCATGACTGCATAGTGAGTTCCAGTTTGCATGGGAGCTTGGAAGAGAGAGTCCACCATACCCTTTCCTCTGGTGATATCTTGTTGGTCATCAGAGGTATCATACGCGAGGCCTCTCCATTTGTCCTTATCTGTCTGCTGTGACTCATCAATCTCAGGCTTCTCAGCAACAACCTTGAAGCTCCCTGATGGTACTTTGGAGTTTGTGAACCTTGAGCTCACTTTCTTCAAGCTGCTCCCCAAGAAAGCTGATGTTGGGACTGAGGATCCAGAGCTTGATCCATTAAAGGCCAGCTGCATCACAGTACAGGAAAGTGTTTACCTGTGCAAGAAACCATTAGTGAAAGTACAAAATATGAATATGGTCAACCCACGTACCGGTGCTCTATTGATGACTCCGACGGTGGAGATGGTCGCAGCCATGATCTACCTAAGGTGGTTATGGAGGTAAAAGTTGCAAGCTTAATGCAGAGTGATCTTTGAGGAAGATAAGAGGGCACTTATAATAGTGTCTTTTCGAGTGAACAGAAATTGATGTCATCGAGGATTGGTCTACAAGTTGTTAATGGCCGCACAATCAGGATTGCCCTGATGCCACGTGGCACAAGAACGTGAGCTTGCAGGTCAAGTCCTCTATGGTCATTTGAGGTCAGCATTTAAGATGTACTCTTTGCCACTTAAATTTTCTTCACTTCATTGCCACAAAATTAAACAATAGAATTGGATATTTTGTGGGCGTCATCATCTGTTTAAAATAGTGATGATAGTCATTTGTTATGTACCTTTGTCTGATTCTTGACATTATTAAAGGTGCACAAACCATTCTGGACCCACACGAACATCTAAACTTTCTTGTGGTGAAGAAACCATTAACGGCAATTGCCAAATGTGTTATGATTGACTATATAAGAAAGAGTATGTGAATGCATTTCGATTTAGGATCAGAACGAATCTCAATCTTTGAAGTTTGTATTTTTATGGTTGAGATCTGAAGCTTCCGAATTGAACTCGAGTCTATTTGAACTTAAGCAACCTATAGTTTGATCAAGTGCAAATCATGCTTGATCAAATATATTTTGTAATTTAGAAAAACAATACCGTATGCTTTGAGTCGAGATTCAAGCTTAAGTTAGACAACTCGAGTTCGATTTATACCAACTTATTAGAAAATTCAAATTAAATAAGATACAAAGTTCAACCTAAAATAAGTTATGAGATTTAAGAATATTTCAAATCAAAATTTTAAATCGCTCTTATGTTTAAAATTAATATTAGAATTTAAATAATCTATTTTTTATCATATCTAATTTTATGACAAGTATATGAAAATTAATTAATTAATTAATATTCTAATTTTATTGAATACTAGCAACTATTATTGTTTGGCCTCATTAAAAGTTTAAATATATATGAGATAAATCTTTAATTGCTTATAATAATCTAAAGATTGCATGTATGATCGAACGTTGAATCAATTAATGGATAAGCATATCTATTAAGTGGAAATAAAAAACAATACCTATGAAAATGTAGGGTTAAAATAAATACGGTAATTAATTTATTATTAATTATCTCACTTAATTCTTTCACTGCCCGGAGGTGATTGACAAATAGTTTTTCAGCTGTTTTTTTTAACTTATTGGCTTTATTTGGTAAACAGTATATTACACTAATTGTTAGTTGATTCTATTGGCAGTTATTTGATAGTTGATTTGACTAGTAAATAATATCAGCTATTTATTAATTATGTTTGGTAAAATTAACTACTTAGTATTAGATGTTAATGTGTAAAATGACTTATAAAGACATGATTTAAAATAAATTATAAGGACATGAATATTATATCTTGTAGTATTTCATTAAATATTCTTACAAGAATTTATATTTAGATATTTAATTTTACAAAAATTAAGTTTATAACTTTAATAATAATAATAATCCATTTTTTAATTTCTCTATTAATATAAATGGTGCAACAAGCTACATCATATTAGTATTTTTCATATGATATGTATGAAATTTATTATTTCATAAATTAAAAATATCTAAAATTATAACATGATACAGATACGATATATAGTAGTTATATACTAAAATATTAATTTGATGTGACTTTTTATGTTCAAAAACTTAATATTATGGTATTTTTAAATGTAAACTAATATTATA
>JANZXR010000003.1:33542591-33558696 GCA_027575705.1 Erythroxylum echinodendron
TATTAATTTTATTATTATTATTATTAATTATTGTTATTATTGTTATTATAAATTTTGGACTTATTATTATTATTATTATTTATTAATAATTATTAATTATTGCTATTTCTGTCATTATTAATTATTATATTATATTATTATTATACAAAATTAATTTTCTTATTATTATTTTTATAATCATTATTATTCATGATTAATTTTTTACTATTATTGTGATTATTAAATTCCTTATTATTCATAATTAATTTTCTTATTATTTGGATTATTAAATTCCTTATTATTATTAATTATCTTGTTATTATTATTATTTGTTAACTTTTTTACTAATACAAATCATTCGTTTTAAAATAATTAATGAATTATATATTTCCAATCATATTATACTGCTTGGGTATTTTAGTCATTGATATTATTTTTATGTTCTGTCAATTACAACTAAACACATTTCTATCCTCGAGATGGAAATAGTTTTATCTATTTTATCCATCACAGCCAAACACCTCATTATCTCCAATTTTTGTTATGTTCTGTCTCTAAATTTTTGTCTCGTTCCGTCTCTGCATATGAGAGACAGTAACCAAATGCAGCGTTGGTGTAACAATCATGAATAATCACACAGTGTAGTCATCCTCAGGATCTGCATATGGAGACAGGATCCTCTGTCCAATTTTTATGGTATCTTATTCTGTCCCATGAATCTCAGTCATTCATTTATGCAGATCCCGCATTTATTTATGTGAGACCCACGCAGGACCCACATAAAAAAATGACTGAGATTTTAAGGGATATAATAAGACATCATAAAATTGGACAGAAGATCCAGACTCCTATGCCATGCACAAGGATGAGCGGATATTTAGGTAAATTTCAAATTCCGGTACTCCTGCGTCCAAAGCCCAATTTAAGCTTGAATTCGATAAATTAAACGTCTGCGTTTGCTTTACATTAAAGACTAAACACCGAATTTAACGATTAAAATCTATCTCTTAACTTAAATGCTTCAAAATATTTATTCAGTGTTACCAAAAAAAGTAATGGATGTGGGTTGCCTAGTTAACAAGGGGAAATAAAAGATAAGAGCACTATGCGTTCCAACAGTTCAATAAAAGATTTAAGCTACCTTTCCCAACAAAATTAATGAACAGTTCGATGATGTATTATAAGCTTACATCCTCCGCTTGCTAGCAATTATCCTACCTCAAATGATAAAGCCATCGGAGTCAGGTATCTTATAGAATAAGGGTGGTGACAAATTAGAGACCGAAAAGCGTGGTCACTATGAAGTGTTCGATGTCAACTATTTTTCTTATGGTTTTTAGCAATTATGTTGGAAACTGAAAGCAATTTACTCAGCTTGCGTTACGTGTCTGCCACTCACCACTTCTAAGTTGGTGTGAATGATAGGCAGCATTCCATGGTTCTTGCTATGCTCCTAAATTTATGGCCTGCATTTCCCAACACTGTTTACGTATTTCCGTTACTGGAATAAGAGTAGAAGCATCAGGAAAGAAGGAACTAACCGTCCATGTTTATTAACAGTACTGTCTTTGATCATCATCTTGAGGTTTATTGCACATACGGGGAATACTAATTTTCATTTTTATTCTTGTTCAGATTTGACTGAACGGTGTTAAATGGAGATACTGTATGGAACTCCTTTTCCTGTGACCCCAGGTTCCGAAGATGGCTTCAAAAGCTCGTAAGGGACAACACCAGCTCCATTTCTATTCTTCAACCTCTCGTCAGCATTCCTTTGATCTATAATGCCCTCCAGTTCCTTCAATCTGCCGCTGAACTTTTCAAAAGCACCCTTTATGACTGGATCCTCCTCCCACGGTGCTTCTATATCTTGGCCAAGGTACTCCTCGTCAGGGGAGTGGTTGGACAGAACATCCAGAACCGCCATGACTCTTGTTGCCTGAATTTGTGTTGGGTACGTTGTCAAAAGCGCCAACTCTGGTTTTCGCAAGAACAACTTCCAAGAATCTTCAGTGGGATCTTCAGTTGGCATTTTTGATCTCGTAATCGTAGGCCTGTTAGGGAAGTATCCAGCATATGCATATTGTCCGAAGTTCACTGCCGCATGATGACCTGATGCTACCCATACTATAGTGGTTATGATTTCAACAAGGTTCTTTGGTGTTTTCAGTTCAGGCCACCAGGATTCATCTTTTTTGTCACCATGCCCTACATTACGAATCTCTGACCACCATGCCTGAAGCTCTTCGTCAGAGACGATGGAATCTGGGTTTCCATAATAGTGATTCACGTACTCGCTCACCCATTCTTTGATAATATCCCATAAAATTAGACCATCGTTGGCATAGGGATAATCTTCGATTGTTAGTTTCAGACCATGCGGAGCAGAAGGATCTTCAACCGCCATTCCTCTGCATTAAAATTCACAGATTTGTGTTTATATATATCATATGTCGCACACAAATGCATAAATGGTTAAAAACAAGATACCTATTGATTAGATCCTTGGGAAGTGCCTGATGATCAAACCTCCAGAGCTTATCATAAACAACAGAGCTAAGCAGCATACAGTGCTTTCCAGGAGAGAAAGAAGTCTCAATAATGCCACCAGCATTGACAAGAGCTTGACGAGCAAGAGCATTGATCTCCATAGTGTAACGGAAATGAGGAAGCAAGAGTCTGTAGATTGGATGCATTGCACTAAGTTGCCTATTGGCCGCTATTATGTAAGGCTCTGTAGCACAATGTGTTCTTAACCTAATACAAGTACCAACCAATCAAACTGAATTAATGAAAAATGATCAGATGAGATCATCATGGCATGGCTTTTCTAAATTAATATAAAAAGAACTCCCCTTACCAGTGACTGATAAGCTGGTGATACCCAGAATCAACTGCAAGGACATGAGCTTTGGCAACTCTCCAAAGCCAGAGACCAGTGGAGTACCAAGCAGGTTTATAGACTTGCTTCCACTGGGGCTTTCCATCGATAGGTGGGCAAGTGAGCTCAATAGCAAGGGGCCTCAATGTTCCATCGTGGGTTAGGAAGAATATGGTCCTTGACGCATAGAGTGTTGTGCCTTTTAGCTGCCTTACTTGTTTCACAAATGGTAGAATCAAATCATGGTAATCCAGGATAAACAGCTTCTTTTGTTCTATAGCCTGTCATTTTCATTTTCATTTCATAGCCATGAATCTACAAATAATCTTAAAATTGTTTATATATCAAAAACGAAAAACACACACTTCACCTCGTCCACTGTCATAAACCCTTTGATTTCACACTCGATCATTTCTTTGGTGATTGCTGATTCAGGTGGTCCATATACCTTAGGATCTAGTGTGCTCTTTAATGGCCACTCCTGCACATATATAATTATTATTAGCTTTAGCTTCTCTCATATCTTAATTAGATATACATGTACTATCATTACCATGACCCGTTGTAAGGCACATGGATGGAGACCAGCAACAGTCTGGCGAGCAAATTCCTCGTCTCTAAACCAGAAAAATTTGTCTCCTGTAAAACTCAATAGCTTACTCATTAGAAAGAGACTAAATTTGAGGCAGGAACAGGATGAATAGAACTGATTAATGCAAATTATTGAAATAATTATTAAAAAAAACCGTACTATCCATAGTTTGTGGAGGTTCAAAACGGAGGACGTCGTCAGCTGCATCGGCGACAGACTTGAAAAGCCTGGGGAGGAGACTTCTCCAAAAGCCTTGCTGTTTTAATGGAGGGAAGTAGATACCTTCGTCGAAGAGTGAATCTATGGATGTGAAGTGTGGGAATCCAAGTTCAGCATCCACGATAGCTGTTCCTAATGACGGTACCAGCGCATGCAGTACTGAGTAGACGGCCTTGGCAGAAAACGTAAGTTGCTTCACTTCTGCAAACTCTTCATCGCGAGGCACGTAGAAGTCACCACTCCTCGTCTCAGAATTTGGATCTACAACCAATATGCGAATAATTAGTAGAAACTCATTAAGTTAATTAATTTAGTTTTATTGTTACCTTTCTTGGATGGTGGACGTCCAGTTCTGCAACGCCTGGGATAAGGATGTTGTTTTCCACCGAGAACAGGTCTTGCAAGATCACTATCTTCGTCGTCAGGGTCACCAAGATCATTGTACACATCATAATCATATATTCTATCACCCTTCTTACGTTCTCCTTCTCCATTCCCTCTTAACAGTAACAACTCTTCCTCACGAAACCTCTTCAACCCATCAGGCGTTTGAGAAGGCAAGTATGACTGCGTCCAATGTTATGTGATATTAACAATTGATAATTTCTAATTAATTAACTTTCAAAAATTAAGCTCACCTTATTGGTAAAGAATAGCCTCTTCTTATGTGGCTTATCGACGTCAAACTTAGATTGAACCCATGAATTACAGGTGAAAACAACAGGACCGTTGAAGAAGCCATCAAGAACAATGTCCTTTATAAACATCTCGTTATGATGTTCATTTTCAACATATAAGGCCCCAACTTCTCCAAAGTCACCTGGTATCGCCATTTCTGCTTCATATTTCACCTCATCCTCCTCTTTACTGGTCCGGTGGACGTAACCTTCGATCATCGCCTTCTCCGATCCTGTTTCTGTACCAACAAAAAAAATTAATAATTGCCAATAATTTTTATTTAAGCAATTAAGAACCATACTTTTTCCTCTGAGATCCTTTACAAGGTTCAAAACATTTTATAGTCCCTTCCCTTCTAGTTGTGAGAGCGCACAAGCAACTCAATTTCTTGTGTCTAATTAAACCGTGGAAATTTAATAGATAAATTCATTACCGAAATGGAGATGGTGATGATATTAAAAACAAAAAAATCACAGAATCACTAATATGTATACATATATATATAAAAGCACGTGTTACATACATACATGTATATAATAACAGATCTAACTTAATTATATATATATAATAACAGATCTAATTTAACTTATATATATATATATAAATTAAAGATTGATTCTTTGAAATAACAAGAATATAATATCCCCACTTACTGGCATCGAGCTCGGCACTAACAAGTTCCAAGCGGAGACTTTTACCAAAAAGGTCCGAGATATCGTCTAGACCCCGTTCTAACCCTATAGTAGAAAGGAAGCCACCGACGGTTTGTTTAACGGTAACAACAGCCTTTACTTTGACAGACTGCTCTGCCACACCCACACTTGTTGCGATAGCTTTAATAACGTTAGTACCAGAAGGTTTATGGCGAATGGAATTATTCTTAGTCTTGAGGGTTTTAGTAGCCAGGGATGAAGCATGAACAGGCAAGGGGGTATTGCCAAGTAAGAATGGTTTGGGGAGAAGGAAGTGAGCTCCTCCTCCATCGCTGCCTGAACAGTAAGGTTTTGGCCGTAGACGGTGTACTTGTGGCTTCAACATTTGTGGAAAGCACACAAAGTATAGTAATATTACGGATGAGATATTTAGGTGACGATGAGTGGATCACAATACACTTTAACTAGTATTGCTTGAGCTTTCCATGCGCATAGAAACTAATGATTTTATAGTGGAGGGGGAGGAGTGAATTATTACATAGTACGAGAAAAATTTATGTCTGAATCAACCGACGTGACGATATAATATTATTTTTTCGTTGGAGACAAAATTTCACACAATCATATCGAGTTTTATACAATAAATTAAATGATTATTCTAATAATTTATCTCTTACCTTTTAACTCTTACTAAAAAGTAATTCAACATGAGTTTATTATGGACATATATGAAATTTTAACCAGCTTACTTTCTTCTTTTTTTTTTTGACACAAAGACGCAGTCAAAATTTGCTAGGTTCCAACAAGACGACTCTAAGCTAAACAACAATCAAAAGATCCTCTTAAAACAATGATGGAACTGTTTAAAAAAATTATCAAGTTGAATAATATTAAAAAACACATATTTGCTTATTAATAATCACAAAAGTTTTGTAAAGTCAAGAAAAGATTTTGATTAGTCAATGATTAAATAGGTAAAAATATCGATAGATAATTTTAATTTCTTTTACAATAATGTCATGTCCAACTTTCACCTAGTTTGATTTTTTTTTTGAAAATGTATGATTTTAAAATACACCTCTTCTATTGCACCCTGAGATTTGTCAGCCAATGTCACAGTAGCATATCATGTATTTATCGTTATGAATAATCCGCTTGAACTTACCTAAACATGAATGGTATAAATGGTTCAGTATTCTCATTTTTTAATTAGAAGTCTTACATTCAAGTCTTAAAAATAAAGAAACATATTTAGTCAGTACTTTATTTTTTACAGACTAACCTGATATAAGCGAGAATTAGTTTGAATATGAATAGTTTAAAAATAACTTCTTATAATTTGGAGAGTCTCTTAAAATACTTTATGACCTGATAAAAACAAATCTGATTGACCTTTCAAATCAATGGCAGCCTCTTATCCTAATGACTGGCTCCCTTACCGTAAGACTTATCCGATATGAGATTCCATTTGAAGGAGAGACTATTCTTTGTGACTTTTAAAGTCTAAGATGTCTTTCTCAAAATGTACATTGAGGAGTGTAAAATCATAGTTTCTAGCTCAATAAAAGAAAAAGAATTCAAAACCAATTAAAAAATTCGTGCGAAGTTGAGTTAAAATTTAGAAATAAAGAGAAAACAATACTTAAATAGAAAAGGATACATAGTTCATGTATTCAGGGGACTTGACTTGTTGTGCGTAAATGTCCTGATTTAGATACGTGATTATTTATACAAGGTACCTTTCTTAACAAATTGGAAAATATAATCAGTTGCGGTGTCTCTAAAACATAAATTCTACCAATTATAATATCCAAAGCTTTTCTAAGATATTTGGTTTAATAAATAAAGAATACAATGATTATTCTTAAGAATAGAAGAAACCATGAATGAAATAGAATAAGTATTACTTAGTTTAGTTTATTCTTAAAAATTTCTAACGATGATATACGTCAATATTTAATTTGAAAGCATAAATTTTGAATAACAAATGAATAACTAACAAAAAGACTAAAATATCTATTATAATTTTCACTGCCTATATTATTATTATTATTATTATTACTACTAATTTCTTTATTATTATTATTAATTTCTTTATTATTAATACTTGTATATTTTATTATCATTAATTTTCTTCTTCTTCTTCTTAATAATAATAATAATAAGAGAATGAAAGATTATTCTTTATCTATTCCGCGAAATAAAAGAAGGTATCTTTAACTATTTTGTAAAGTGTAGAAATAATTAAACTCGGGATTAGTTACAAAAGAATAACTATTCATCAAGAATAAATCGGTAATAGAATAGCTAGTTAACTCAACTAGATAGGCTTAATATTATGCACTTAGCAAAAGTATGAATACCCAGCACTATGTTAAAAAGGTGTATTTGAAAGTTGGTTAAGCATAATTTAATATAGTACAATTCTATATGATACAAATATAAATGATGGATTAATTTAAGATATAATTCTAACAATATAGGGTCAACCAACCATATGAGATTAACCATCTGCAATAGCAAATTACCAGCAGTCGTCTCCACCAACTACCGGGAACCAAATCGTCTGTATCTTTTTTTCAATTCCAATCCTCTTCCCAATAACCTCGTCCACAGACTTTGCAACATTGCCAGTTGTCAGTTGTCACAAAAAAACTTTACTACGCCCCCTCCGGCTCTATTATTATCGGTGGTAAAGCTACCTTTATTTTTTATTTAAACTTTAGCGATTTTGATTTATCATTAAAGTTTGACATAGCTGTAAGTAACACCGATAATAACAGCTATAAAACATTTTGTATTGTAATTACTGAATTCATCGCTTTAAATATAGAGTAATTTTTATACATTTTAGCTTTGTCATGTTCTAGTTTCTATTCTATTTATATATCTTTTTCAAGTTGAATGTATTAAAGAGATTGATATATATCTTTCCTAAATGTATATACTTTCTTTGGTTAAGTTTATCCTGTATTAATTCTTTTTTCTTATTTTTTCATTTCAACTTAGTTATATTTTAGGTTTAATTTACTAGCAATTATAGTTTCACTACTCGCACTGTTTGTGTTTTTATCCACTACTTAATTAAGGAAGGGGTGGTCTTTGTACCAAAATAAATATACCATGGCCACTAGTTAGCTGCAAGTCCTGGCAACGGGGATCAAGATTCAGCAGAAAAGGCGACGCTAGCTATGTATATATATATATATATATGTATGTACATGTATCGATTTGTATATGTTCACTTATATATTAAAGATGCTACATTTGGTGCACTAGATAGATAAATACCTATGGAGAATGGAACGGAGAGCCATTCAGCCCGATGATATAGGACCACATTGACAATGTGGTCCTATATATATAATGATATAGGACAACGTGAAACTTATGGTGCATGTCTTTTCACCGGTCCCGAACCAGCTTGACGTTTCACTCTCCTTAATTTATCAGTGAATCAGTGGAGGGAAGATGCTGGGTTATTTTCGATGCAGCCAAGCCATCCATTGTTGTAGGTGAACAATGAAAAGAAAAAATCTAAACGGCTATGGCCAGAGTAGCTATGATGACTTAATTTCCACACCCATACCGCAAAATTATTGAAAGCTGTACGAGCCGACAGGATAAGGTACTGTTACAATAATAACAACAATATAATATCTCATGTTACATTCAATTATTTATTATTAGCTACTACAGTTCAAGATTCTTTTGTTTATTACTTAAGATGATTTGACTTTCTTATGGATTACCTTGCTTACCATCAATCAAACATGTTTTTGATTTCTTTAAATCCTACTATTTAATATTTATTTATTTATGGCCATAAGTAAAATGTGATAGATTAATAAATAAATAGATGTGACAGGCGTGGATGTATCGGATCTATAATTTTCCCACTTCATAATTAAATGTTGTGCAGAGAAAGGGCAAGCTCACTTCGGCCGCCCAAGTGGAGGCAGTCCATTGGCTGAAAGAACGAAGATAAGATTTTGCTGGTGGATCTTTATACTATAACTATAGGACACTGTAGTTCAATTCACTAATTTAAATGATTTTACCAACAAGTTTCACGTGACTGTACCATACTTGAAAGGAAGAAACAAATACAATGGGGCCTCATCAGAGCATAGGTGTGTCCAGAACGAGAAAAGAACGGCAATGACATCTACTTTGACTTTCAATCCAACGCCCAAAACTTAGACAAACATAAGAGAATAAAATTATATATATATAAAGAAATTCCCATTAAATGAAACGCTTTGATATTCGTATTTCATATCCATAATGGGTTATTCGTTGTCATCTAGACCTTACACACGATAAGATATAGGCTTGAATAGCTTGCCCCATTTCCTGATTTGACTATTTCTTTGGGCTTCCACTTCCTGGCGTTAACTTTATTATCATAATTTAAGTTCATTAATCCATACTAATTATATTTAATTTTTGTTGTACCAAAACTACAGAAGACCCTAGCAATTGACATGGCGGTATAATGGGTTGAGTAAAGCCCGAGCCGTGTCTAGCCTAGCCTGACTTGACTCGAGGTTTAGTCAATTTGTGACTCAATTGGTGGTCCAATTATGGGGGATTGTTCTTGTAACCCGGTTTGATCATGGGTTGCCTGGCCCTTAGCTCGACCCCAGTCTAACAGGTACCAATTTATTAGTTTTTTAAGAAAATAAAAAAATGATGAATATTTTATAGCTCTCAGTCGGGCCTAGGGTTAGGCCAAGCCAGAACAATTCTGACCTGAGCCTAATCCGCGGTCCAGTCACTCAAAAAATTCCTAACCCATAGCCTGTTAATTTCTGGCTGAGTTGAGTTCGGCCGGACAAGTGAGGCCCGAGCCTGGGCGGCTTGCCATCCCTGCCTGGCGGGAAGGAAAATAAACATCTACCAAGCAAAACCCTAATGCGACAACATCTCTTTCTCAGAGCAGAGTTATTGACTTCACAATAACAGCGAGAAGTTCGATAATCGAATGGAGGTTAATGATAATAAGAAATCCAAAACCAAATGTACCAGAAAGCCAAAAGAAACCCTTCTCAAACAGAGTCTGTTCTTTTCCTAACTTTTAAAAAAAATTTCTCTCTTCTTTTCCTCCAATTTCTTTTTTCATCTTTCCTTTTTCCTTATTTTCGAGGTGGTTTCAGAGTCTCCGGCAGAGTTCTTTGCAGAGAACAAAAACATTGCCGGCTTTGACAATGTAAGGCCTACCTTCTTCTTCTTCTTCTTCGTTTGATTAATTATCAGAATTAAGTATGATTCAAAGGTTTATATGTGTCCATAATTCATAATTAAAATGCGCAATGAGTTTATTTATAGAAGTGGAGCTTGTTAAGCTGGCAAGTTCGAATGTGATGCAATGATATAATGTTAATTTTGTACGTAGAAGAAAGAAAAGGAAATGGGTTCATGACAGGTTTTTGATGGTGTAATTTTCAGCCTGGGAAATGCCTTTACACTACTGTTAGAGAGCTGGTTGAGAATTCCCTTGATTCAGCTGAGTCCATGTCCGAGCTTCCCGTTGTTGATATTACTATGTGAGTCAGTTCTCTTTCTTTCTCTACTCTGTCTGTTCACGATTCCACATTTGACTGCTACATGCTTGAAAAATTGGTGGATATTCTTTTGCCATCTCATCTCCGTTCTATATCTTCTCCGACTATGCGAATTTCATTAGGATTTGAAATGCGTTTGTTTTTGGTCTTCAATTACCTCGCTTTACTCCTTGTTTAGTGAAGAAATTGGCAAGACCAAGTTCAATTCCATGATTGGTCTGGTTGATCGTGAGCGTGTTGACCAGGAACTTTACGATGATTATGAGACGACCAAGGACCGTGAGGTGTGATTTCTTCGTCTTTTTAATCAATTTCACCGAGTTTTTGGCATAATTTGATGATGTGTCATGTAATCACTATCACACTACACTGTTGATTACTTTATTTGTTGTACATAAAACTTGAAAACTGTTATATTATTACATAGTGTTCAAAATCATGTTTTACATCCATGTAATCTCCTTTACCACTACCTCCTACCAAACATCACCCAAGTGTGCCTTGGTGATTTTATGCGAAAGAACTGATGCCCACCAATATTAGACACACCTACATTCTTTCTAACCTGTTTATTTGCATTGTATATGATTCAATGCAGAAAAGATTAGCCAAGGAAGCTCGTGCTCAGGAAATATTAGCTAAGAATGTTGCTCTAGGGAAGAAAGTTAAAGAACCATCAGCTGCAAAGGTCATGAAGGGCCGAGGTGAGGCTTCGTTTTACAAAGTCACCTGCAAGGTTTGATGCACTTTTCCATTTAATCATCTAATATATGCATGTAAACTTTATAAATAGGTTTCATCGAGTATTGGTGTTGTATTTTCTTCTCATACATCGCAATGCACTTGAGATACTTAGAATCTATGGATGCTCAATTTTACAGGATAATGGAAGAGGAATGCCACATGATGACATCCCAAATATGTTTGGACGAGGTTCATATTGTCAATTCATATTGCCTTTCCATCAACTTGGTTACTTATAGATATGCATTGTACAAATACTTGGCATGCTCATGTGCTTGCATAAGCTTACTTGAAAGGCATTGTGCATTGCTGTTTACAGTTCTTTCAGGGACAAAATATGGGCTGAAGCAAACCCGCGGGAAATTTGGTCTTGGTGCAAAAATGGTAAAGCTTTACTGCTGCCGATTGTTTCATCAATATGATTGCAAAACTTTACATGCATCCAGCCATTCCTGTGTCTTAATGAATCAACCAAGTCTTCTTTCTCTGAACTGAGGAAATTATAATGTCTAAGGCCACCAAGAATTCTCTTGAATTCATTCTCAGTTGCAAATATAGTGGTTTCATTCAATGGAATATCCTATTTGTTCCATAGTTGGGATTCTACTGGTGTTAGTGTCTTTGTTGAAGATACTTGGCTTATATATGTGCTTAATGAAATTGCTATATAGGACAAATCTGGTTTTGATGTTCTATAAAGCGTATTGTCAAATTTAACCATGTATCTTGATTTCTTTAACTTCTCAATTTGCTTGTGCAGGCATTGATATGGTCCAAAATGAGCACTGGTCTTCCAATAGAAATCTCCTCATCGATGAGAGGCCAAAAGTATACTTCATTCTGCAGGCTGGACATAGATATCCATCAGTAAGAATCAACAAAAAAGATGTTGAATGTTTATTTTTGTTTTCATGTATTCACTTACTTTTGCATGTTGTAAGGCATTTATGTTTAAGTGTATTGGTTACCCAATTCTGGACCTAGTAATGGGTTCCTATTTTTCCTTTTGTAATGTGCTGAGCTTCACTGTTAACATATATACCTGGCCATACTGAAAATTTGTTTTCTTCTAACTTATCAGGAATATTCCACATGTACATTTACATGAAAAAAGGAGCAATGATGATGGGTGGCATGGAGCTGAAATTCAAGTGATCATTGAGGGAAACTGGACCACTTACCGTGTATGTACAAACTAATTGGCCGGTACTATCATTTCATTCTTCATGTCAAATTTATGAGATGCATGTGGTAGTTGTCACTTGCAATTGGTACGCTGCGAATAAGTCGGTGCTTTCTTTGCTTGACCTAATGTTTATTTGTCAATGCAGTCCAAAATATTGCACTACATGCGGCAAATGGCTGTGATTACTCCTTATGCACAGTTTCTGTTTAGATTTATCTCAGATGCATCTGAGTATGCTCTCTCTCTCTCTATATATTTTATCGTCAGTTTATATTCTGCACAAATGAATTGTTCCTGTTTTTACTCTTGTAATCTACTACTTTTCCTTGTGGTGATATTTTTCTCCTTGACAGCAAGAACATTACTATAAAATTTGCTCGAAGAACAGATGTTATGCCTCCAGTTCCTCTTGAGACAAAACACCATCCATCATCTGTTGATTTACTATTGATCAAACGTCTCATTGCTGAAACTTCAAAACATACTCTTCTGCAATTTCTTCAGCATGAATTTGTGAATATAGGAAAGTCACATGCTGAACGATTAATTGGTGAGAGGTTGCTTCATTTATGTCCTTCAACTTTTTCGGCATCCTAGAAATAATAAGCTGCGTTGGTATTAATCTTATAGTAAACAATTCAGATATGCTGTTTTTAACAATTAATTGTAATCATAAAACTAATTCTCAGATGTTTGAGTTGAGTTCTATTGCTATAATTTCTTCAAATTTTCAGGGGAAATGGGTCCAGAATTTGGTCCAAAAATGGCTGTTAAGTCTCTTACTGATCAACAGATAGTTCGCATCCATCAATTGTTTCGTCAAGCCAAGTTCGACGATCCTACTGGTGAGGTAAGTTCTTATTTGTTTCAATCTAAGGTTAACTGATGGTTGTGACAGTTGCACAACAAAGTTCTGCATCTATGTGATATTCTTTTGGTCGGACAGGCTGCTTATAAATTCAGTTTCAGTGTCTTAGTCCTGCAGGTGAATACAATCTTCGTCTTGGGATTATAAAGGAGTTGCACCCAGACATGGTTGCTACCTTTTCCGGGAGGTTGTGCTCAAAATTTTTGTTTTTTGACCTGTTCTTTTTCAAAGTTATAGTCTTCCAGAACACTTTAAATTTCGGATTATGATTTTAGTGCTAGTGAATACATAATGTCCTATATACTTGACCTTGTGTATTATCCTATTATATGCAGTGCACAAGTCTTTGAAGGGCACCCGTTCATTGTGGAAGCTGGTGTTAGTGTGGGTGGAAAGGATGTTAAGCAGGTAATTACTGGTGTTTAATGTTGTATTGCCAAAAGAAAAGAAACAGATCTGAGCTGGAAATTTCTGTATGTTTGATCAGATCCTTTTTTTTGAGGATCTGGGGCTTTACCTGCAAATTGAAACTTAACAGGAAAACATGAAATATGAAAGATAAATCAACCTAGCATCTTCAGATGATACTAGGAATCAACTACAGGATTTCTTAGGCATTGAAAGCTAAGATATGGTGCTCATAGATCTGATTTTTGTTAAGGAATTGAGAAAGTCTCATTTTATTTTAAATTCATATCTGATTGAACTTAGGTAGTCAGGAAGTGATAATCCTTTCTATTTTTGGTCATTCTTTCATTGGCTCTGCCTACTCGACATCCAGGGTCTAAATATCTTCCGATTTGCAAACCGCATTCCTCTTCTTTTTGAACAAGGAGCTGATGTTGTCACCAGGACTGCCCTTAAGAGAATCAAGTAGGACATACCAGTCTTTTATTTTATTTTTTTACATTTTATGGTGTGGGACTGAGTGTTCAGTGTAAGATCTTAAGATTGGGATACAAATAGTGCCTATTCTTTTCAGCTGGGGAAATTACAAGATCAACCAATTGCAAGACAGGATTGGTGTCTTTGTGAGTATTGTGAGCACAAAAATCCCCTTCAAAGGGACTGGCAAGGAGTACATTGGAGATGATATCAATGAGATAGCAACTGCTGTCAAGGTGGGACATTTCCAGTTTTCTTTTTTGTTGTCTCCTCAGTTGGGAGGTCGAGTAAACTGACCATACCAGTCTTTTCAGTCTGCTGTTCAGCAGTGTTGCATCCAACTGAAGTCCAAAATAGTGAAGAAAATGCAGGCTCGTGAGCAACAGGACAGGAAACGGAATCTAAGCAAGTAAATCTGCTACAGAATCTGTATTCCCTTTGGTTGGTGAAATGAGGCTTTGCTTCTTATTTGTGTATAATGAAATTGAATTTTGACTAGATACATCCCCGATGCTTCTGGTGCTATCTATGATGTCTTGAAAGAAATGGCAGAGTCTTATAGATCAAAGAAGAAACGCTGCGAGGAGATGGATGCAGAAATACTGCATAAAGTATTCACTCATGAAATAACAAAGGAGACTCTCCGGGAAAAACTTGCTCAACATATTGAACAGGTGAGTTTACTTTGTAACTTTAGGTCTATACGGTCTTCATAGTCTGTTGATATCCTTAGTGTTGTTATATACAGGATCTAGTTTTACCCTGATAACATTTCTTTAGTGACATGTTAGACTTGGGATGCAAGGTTACCCAAATTAGGGTGGTAAATGGGTTTGCGTATGCCAGAGTAGGCACCTGAGCGAGCAGTACATGCTTCTTTAGGTTGGTGACAGAATGCAAGTAAAGCTGAAGTAAATATAGATGTATCTATGTATGATTCGGTTTTGCAGGTGGACTACGAGATGGCACTGGAATATGCTACACAAAGTGGAGTGAGTGAAGAACCGAGAGAAGATATATATGTTCAAACGCTCCAAGCTGAAAATAAGTCGATTGACTTTCGCAGCCCACTTTTTGTTTTTAGGTTAATTTGTTAAGTGTCATTTGGTGAAGATATGTCCTTGGCAGATGCGGATAGGTTATAGGTCCTGGAGGTAAAAGATTTGGTGTCATTCATCTGAAGCAGTAAGGATGATGGATTATTAGTACCCATTATCACCGAGCACGACAGGTAGAGATGTTAGTTTGACATTATTGTTATTACTGTTAGTATTAGTATTGAAAGGAATTCTGAATTTGAGGGAAATTCCAATGCGTTTGGGGGGAGTATTGGGTGGTAATCTTGTTTTGTATACCCAGAAAATGAGTGATCTGTGCCTAATGCAGTGTATACAGTAATACAGTTGACGGTTTTGTAGCAGGAATTGATGGGTCACGCCAAAAATGATGAACGTATCTTGTGGGTTTTTTGTCTTTTTAAAAACTCTATTGTGCTATGTAATACGTGGGGATAGGCTTGACTGTAGACTTTGGGTTGGGCTGGATCCATGTTTAGAAGGTCTAATGCGAATTCAATCCGAACTTGGTTTAGAAATTTTGAAAAAAGTCTTGTAGACATTTTAGTTGGACTTGAAATCCAATTATTTGAACTGGATACGCCAAGGCATGAATTTGGATCAAGCCCAAAAGAAAGCACATTTGGGAAAATATCTTTAATATGGGTAATTGTTAGCATTGACATTTCTTTTATGGGGTGTTTGGTTGAGGGTAATAGAAATTCTATTACCGTTCTATTCCCACCTATTACTCATTCCCTTGTTTGGTTTATTTTATGACCCAAAGAATAGCATTCT
>JANZXR010000003.1:33558796-33591839 GCA_027575705.1 Erythroxylum echinodendron
CCCCCCCCCCCCCCCCCCCCCCCCCCCCCCCCCCCCCCCCCCCCCCCCCCCCCCCCCCCCCCCCCCCCCCCCCGGGGGGAATACTAGGCGTTTTCACACTTTGTCACTCAACACGGTATTGTTTTTCAACACTCTTGCCCACACACATCTGCACAAAATGGTCATGCTGAAAGAAAACATCGACACATAGTCGAAATGGGTCTCACTTTGTTGGCCCAAGCACATATGCCTCAACGGTATTGGTGGGATGCTTTTCAAACTTCTGTTTATCTTATCAATCGCTTGCCGACTCCCGTCCTTCACAAGACTCCATTAAAGGTTCTTTATTCAAAACCCGTAGACTATAGCTTTCTTAAAGTATTCGGGTCAGCTTGCTTTCCTTGCCTTCGCTCCTATCAATCTCACAAGTTCAATTTCACTCCACAAAGTGTGTCAACTTAGGCTATAAATGTTTGAGTAGTACTGGTCGTTTATATATTTCTCATGATGTTGTCGTCAATGAGAGTGAGTTTCCATTCAAACTTGGCTTTCTAAACACTCACTATTTCGAGGTACCTGTTTCACTCTCGACGTCTGTCTTGTTTAATCCTTCCACTAGTGTCTCGTCACCTTCTTCTTCTTTTGGTTCAGGTACTAAAATTGATGAGGTTTATCCAGGAGAAAGGTGTGTCCCATCTGCCTTGCAATCTTCTCCTTTATGTACTGATTAGGTAAGAAACAATTCTCATATTATTACTAGTTCTGAAAGTTTTGAAATATCTAGTGAGTTATCTGTAGAACCTGAATGCTCTTCCACTTCTCATGCTCCAACTCCCACGGTTCCAGCTTCCACTCAGAACCAGTCCACACACCCTATGGTAACACGTTTCAAAGTTGGAATATTCAAGCCAAAAACATATCTAACTCAATCCACTTGGGAACAAATCATTGAAGAACCACTGAATGTCAAAGATGCACTCTCTCATAGTGGCTGGAAACAAGCGATAAGGGAAGAGTATCAAGTACTCATGGACAACAACACTTGGTGCTTAGTACCAAAGGCTCCTGAGATGAACATTTATTCAAGGCGAAAAGAAACTCAGATGGAACATTTCAACGATACAAGGCACGATTGGTAGCAAAAGGATTCACTGAAAAGCCTGAAATTGATTTTGGCGAAACTTTTAGCCCTGTTATAAAGGCTGCAACAGTTTGTGTTACCTTGACAGTTGCAGTAGTGAAATCTTGGGATGTGAGGCAATTGGATATCAATAATGCCTTCCTAAATGGCCACCTAAATGAGTATGTGTTTATACGACAACCACACGATTTTGAAGAGGCAACTAGACCATAATCCGTTTGTAAATTAAACAAGTTGTTGTATGGATTATGACAGGCACCGAGAGCTTGATTTGACAGATTGAAGGCCAAATTTCTTGACTGGGGTTTTAAGAACTCAAGAGCTGATCCCTCATTATTTTTCCACAAGTCCTCAACTCAAGTTATCTTTGTGCTTATCTACGTAGATGACATAATAATGACTAGGAACAACTCTGAAAAATTGCAGCAGTTCACTTCTCAACTCAATCAGACTTTGCCTTAAAAGATCTTGGGTCCCTCCATTACTTTCTCAGAATAGAAGTGCATAGAGATGCCACTAGAATGTACTTAAGGTAAATATATAGAAGAACTGCTCACAAAAACAGAAATGCTACATCTCAAGCCTTGTCCAACACCTATGACAGTAGGCAAAATGTTGTCACTTACAGATGGTGAACCTCTTCAAAATCCTACAAAGTACCGAAGCATTATAGGGGGACTCTAGTACCTCACACATACCAGACCGGATGTATCATTTGCAGTCAACAAATTAAGCCAGTTTCTCAAAGCTCTAACAGCCAGCCACTGGGCAGCAACCAAAAGAATTTTAAAGTACTTGAAAGGCACACTACAACATGGGCTGATGTCAAACCTTGTGATTGTTTATCCTTGACCGGGTTTTCTGATGTTGACTGGGCGTGTTGCCCGGATAATCGGCGATCTGTTGCTGGTTATTGTGTGTATCTTAGTAACACTTTGACCTCTTGGTCATCAAAGAAGCAAGTAGTGGTATCTCCGTCTAATATCGAATCAGAGTATCGAGCTTTAGCTCAAGTGACAGTAGAATTATCTTGGATTCTGATAACATGGGGGCCAATGCCTTAGCCTCTAATCTAGTGTACCATACACGTACTAAACACATTGAATTGGATGTCCACTTTGTCCGAGATAAGGTGCTGGAAAAGTCACTCGATATAAGATATGTTCCTTCTTAAGACCAAGTTGCAGACTTCCTTGCGAAAAATCTCACTCATACGAGGTTTCATTTCCTTGTTGACAACTCGGCGTGGTTCCAACACCGCTTAGTTTGTAGGGGGTGAGGAAATGAGTTATATTATATTAGTCTTTTTAATATAATCTGCAACTAAAATATAATTAGTTATAAGTAATCCGTATCGTGTGTGTTCCTACAGATTGTACAATACAATTATGCAACTCACCCAGAGTCTATTAAAATATTCCCTTTGCTTTTGTAACAGAATTTCAATCTTGACCAAAAAAAACCTATTTGTAATTGTTACCTTTTTCTATATAAGAAATAAAAAGGCACCTCATTCATTAGAGCAGAGCATTTCATATTCCAGTTTTTCTATTTCTCAACTATATATATATATATAGAGAGAGAGAGATAGAGAGAGAGAGAGAGCAATCTGATCTGCGGTTGAGACTGCAGTCGCAGGGTATTATTGGAGAAGAATGGGAGGAGTGAATATAGCTATAGTGGGAGGAGGTATATTCGTCAGAACTCAATACATTCCCAGATTGTCTGAGATTAAGAATCTCATCTCTCTTTCTGTCATTTGGAGCCGATCTCAGGTGACCTCTATCTCTTTTCTTCCATTCTCAACTCTACGCTTTTGATTTCATTTCTAAATCCTCACTTTCATTCAGGAAACAGCAAGTGCTGCAGTGGAGATTGCAAGTAATCATTTCCCAGGAGTGCAATGCAAATGGGGAGAAGAGGGCCTCCTTCAAATTCTTCAGGATCCCTCCATTCTGGCCGTCGTTGTCGTCCTCGCTGCTCAATCTCAGGTTTATACCTGCTTTGAATTCCCAATTCTCAGTTCCATTTATGTATACCTTCTACTTTCATCTATCGCACCTGTCTTCGCTACATAGATTGTTGTTCCTTACTATGCAGGTTGATATCTCACTAAGACTGCTCAAGGCAGGGAAACATGTCCTTCAAGGTTGCTCAAAGGCACACTTTACATACTTACAAACTGAATGGGAATGCATGTTACGATTTTCATTTCTCTTTTCTAAAAAAAGAGAAAAAAGAGGATAGTGGAGATTGGTGAAACAAATGGAAAGATAAAGATACAATAGCAATAGATATAAATTTGAAAGAAAAAGAAAATGTACTTTATGATGTTTTCTTTCCTTTCAACCCCTGCCCTTCTTCACTCTCCCACCCACACGCACTTATAGTTGCAAATTAGTGGAATAGTAACGAAACCCTGCAGGCGTGGGTGCTCCGTTCTTTTCTTTTGATTGATGAATCTTTTCTTTTCTTTTTTTATCTATTTCTCATCTTGTGCATCGTACTAAGTTTGCTTGTATATTGTGACATGCCATCTTGCTTGTCTAACCTGATCGGCTCTAGAGAAACCGGCAGCAGCTTGTAAGTAGGAACTCTGCTCCTTTCTTCCTTTTTAAATTACATTTAACTGTTAGTATTCATGCCAATTTATTTCAGTTTTCGATGGATCTGTCTCTGTTCCTAGAATTTCGAAAGTATAAAATTTTCACACATGGAGAGTCTCTTCTACTTGAAACCTTTAGTTCTTTTTTTGTATATAGAAAAAGATGTTGTTTAGATGGATTTCATTTTTTTTAACCTGATAATGGAAGTTGATATGTGCTTGAGATTGACATGGTTAAATTGGATGTACTTCCTCCTTTCTTTTATGCTGTTTAGAAAAAAATGAAAAAGTTTTCAAGAGTGGATGAATTGCATACGTTTTGATATGTACTATCAAGATACTGGAGCGTGCATCCTTTCCTAACATTTGCATGGATGTAAGGAACGATATTGATTTTCAGGGGTTTGCTGCCAGACTCTTTCTGCAGAACCCTTAGATTTTCCATTATATGATGTTTCACCTCTTAAGAAATTGATTGTGTTTAATAATGCAGCTATAACTGAAATAGAAGGTGCACTGTTGAGCTACAAGTCAATATCTGCAGATGTACCAGGCAAACCAATTTGGGCAATTGCTGAGAACTACAGATTTGAGCCTGGTTTGTTGGAGGTACTTGTTTTGCATTTCTGTGCTGCTTTAAATTACTCTAAATTCTGATGCATTTGTTAACTTTTTTTTTAGGGCAAGAAGCTAGTGGCTGAGATTGGGGACATAATGAATGTCCAACTTATTGTTGAAGGATCCATGAATAGCGCAAATCCTTATTTCTCAAGCTCTTGGAGGCGCAAATTTACCGTAGGTCTTCCATGTTACAATTAAATACTGGTTTTTCAATGCTGATCACAGAAGGAATTTTCACAACACATATGCTTTGCATTACTTGAGTACATGTTAAGTAAATGATCTCTATAGCATGCCTCAACAGAGGCAATTCAAATGCAATTAGTGAATTGCATGTAAGATTCAAATGACAGGTTGTTGTTGCCAATCCCAAGTGGCATGAAGACATGTTCCATTCTCATGACTATCATTTATTGACCATTCTTTGGAATCTATTTACATCTACTAACTACAAAATCAGTGGTAGAGTTGATAATGGAATTTTGTTTTCTGAATTTTCGTTCTTGTTCACCTTTGATTAGAAACTAAGAAGGGCTCATTAAGTAGAACCCTATTTCTCAAGATTGAATTTTTGAGAAACAACTGTCTTCTTTTCTCCCATATCATTCCCATAAATACAGTTGTTATAGAAGTCTAAGTAGTGTCCTTGTTATTTTGTAGTCTTCTCACCCTTTTCCTCAAAAATGCATCCATAAGCAGGAAAATCCCAACAAATGGGTCCTAGCTTCTTCAGCCAATTTGCCACAACTAAAGCTTTGAAACAGCCCAGAGGGAGGTAGAATGGATCCAAATAAAAAAATTTGAGTTCCTAGATACGACGGAACATTTGAACAAACTCCTAAACTTCTTAATCTCTCTCCATTTGCCACTAACGTGGAATTCCTTTTCTTCTCCTCCACTAAAGGCAAGTTGTTGAACACCTCTATTTGCCACTAATGTGGAGTTCTTTTTCTTTTTCCACAACTAAGAGCAGATTATTTCACACCTAAGCATTTACTTCCTGAATCCACCAACACTGGAAGAGGTTACCCTATCACAGAAACCTAGACTTGCTATATACGAAAGTTCAACATCTATGTAATAGCATGAATGGAGATTTTATGTCTGCTTTCATCAACAAAATTTATGCTGATCTTGTTTTGCCAAGTCTGAATCCTCCACTCCTTCAATCCAGAATAACTGCTTGAATTGATGTCAGAGAAAATAGGACTCATTGCAAGGGAGTTCACCCTATTTTTCTCCATCTAAGCTCTACTCAAATGTTTAATGAATTGGGGTTTTGATGAATTCAGCTTGATCAACCTCTTGGAAGAACTTTCTGCTCTGTCACTAATAGCTTCGATTCCCCCAAGTCCCTTTACGTTCACAGACAAATGCTATATACATTCACAGACAAATGCTATACTCATAGCACTTGCCAGAGCCTCTGGGCACTGTAACTTCACCTCCAGAGTTATTTAATATGGGAGTCCATTAAGGAAATTCTCTGTCCCTAGTTAGATGAGAGAGAACTGGAATAGATAGGGAATTGCTCAAGCTTCCGTTGGTATTCCACTACCATACAGAATCAGCGTAATTCGGCTAACTCTCCTAGGTTATTGCCATGGACAAAGGGCCCAAAGCACATATTGAACTGCTTCATGAACTCGTCCCAACTGAAACTCAATCTATCCTTATCTAGATTGATAAATGAAACCTGTGCATTATCCTTCAAATAGAGGATGATCAACAGATAATTTTGGGCGTAATGATGGTAAACAAGATGCTGTCCTAATAACTTGAAAATGAGTGGAGCAATTGGACTGTAACACTGTCACACATTGTAGAAGTCTATGTGGTTCCTGACTATCATTTGTCTAGATGCTAATCTGAAATTGGTTTATTGATTGTGAAATTGCTCACTAACATTTATATCACACTTGAGCTACTCTTATTTTGGCATTTTATATCACCTCTTTTGTTCTTGTAATTGGGCAGGGAGGCTTTATTGTAGACATGGGGGTGCATTTCATTGCAGGACTAAGAATGGTAATTTTGCACTGAGACTATACCTTACTGACAAGTGAAATCTGAAGTTTAAATTACCAGGCTCAATACGTCCACAATATGTTGCTGCTAATGATACCAGAGAATTAATTTGATATTCTTGAACTGCAATAGGGGTAAAATTTTACTAGAGGTTTATGGCAAAGGCATTGGTGGAGAGCCTCTTTCTAGTTGCTCAAACCTTTTTGCTTTGGAGCATTTTTGTTTTCAAGTGACAAACATCTGACATTGACTGGTATGAATGTTAGAAAGTATAGACATCTATACTGAATTTTCATTCTATGTTGCGAGAGAAATTACATTCTCAGGTCAACAAGGCTTGGCTTTAATCACTGGACTTGAAAATTGAGGATTTCTTTTTTCTCATTCTTTTGATACTGACTTATCCTTGAAATTTTTTTGTTTCATGTTGTTAATAGCTTGTCGGACTGGTATGAATGTTTGAAAGTGTAGACATCTATACTGAATTTTCCTTCTATGTTGTTAGAGAAATTATAGTCTGGATCAACAAGGCTTGGCTTTAATCACTGGGCTTGAAAATTGAAGGGTTCTTTTTTCTCATTCTTGTTGGTCCTGACTTGTACTTGAAAATTTTTTGTTTCATTTTGTTAACAGCTTGTCGGATGTGAGGTGCGCTCAGTGTTGGCTATAACCTCTCATGTTGATCCAGCTTTGCCTCCACCAGATAACATATCCTCAGTCTTGTAAGCTTCTTCAGGGTGCTAGTTTTCCAACTCATCTTTTCTTCAAACAATTGGAGATCTAAAGATGACTTGCATTTTTATGATTGTTAGCCAACTGGAGAACGGAGCTGCTGGAATTTTTGTAATGGTAGTGTCATCAAAATCTCCCGAGGCATGTGGTGAAGCCAGAAATTTTGTTGACTATAACTTCCAATGTGTTTATATCCCTTCTCATAGCCTTTAGTTCTTCAGATACTTTGGCGGATTGTTGGCTTAAAGGGAACCGTGGAAGTTGAGCGTGGGAAACAAGATGGACAACACGGTTACATGGTATTCAAATGTCAATTTACTATAGAATTAGACCTTTGGCATATTTAAAAAAGACTTGGATGTACAGTTTGCATAAGATGTCTAATTTACTTCGAAGCTTAAACTTGTTTACTAGTCACGTTTCTTTGCCCAAATGACTTATCAAAATTGGCATGTTCAGTTGGTATCCCCTGTTTTGTATTTCAGGCTTCAATTTATGGTGTTGATGGGCAAAGAAAAAGCTCGTTCCACCCATTTAGTGGAGTAACTGATGAACTAAAAACCTTCTTGCATGACATATCACAGTCCACTCCTGAGGTATCATAAACATACTTCTACACATAATAATAATAATTTTATTATTTGCATATTCAAGAATATGCAGGTGGTATTGGTTTGTTTTGTTCTAATGATGTGACACGTTTTCATCTGCTGTAAACTTAGCTTTCATTTCTCTTTCTAAACTGGGAAAAAAGGAAGAAAGTGCTTCTTCTCATATGCTTTTCATTTTCATCCTGGCATATACTTTACTCATATCCTATTTATGATTACTTCATGTTTGAAATAAGCTGCATGTTATATCAGATCTAGTAAATAGATATGTCTCATCAAGCTTAAGTTTTGAATGAGATATATGTCAACTATGAAATTGTCCTTGTCTTTTTGTTTTTGTAATTTTTGTTCTTTGTTTACAGCAGGGAAGTAATTACGAAGCTGATTCTCGCCTCTCATATTATGAAGGAGCCAGAGATTTTGCAGTTTTGGAGGCAATGCTTGAATCTGGAATGAAGCATGGAGCTGTAGTTCAGGTGAAGAAGTTTTAGGTTGAGGAGTGATATCTGATGCTTCAAAAGTGTTAAATCTGAACTATGGAAATAAAGAAGAAAAACAGATATAAGCAAATCTGATTAGAAAGTAGCATAACGTGTGGGGGGACCAGTAAACGCATCGCTAGTGGAGCAGAATCATCATGAACCACCACATTATTTTCGTCGTTTAACGTTTTCCAAAGACTGTTACTTTCATTTAGGTATCTTATCTCTCTGACGTAGCTTATCTCCATGACAGAGAAGCCCGAGATATGAATGTCAGAACGAAAAAAGATTTGTGATGTATTGTATTTGTGAGTGGTCCTGGTAGGTTGTATTGGGACATTGCATTAAATGACACCGTCCGTTATCCGCAGATGGAATCAGAACATTTATAAATGTTATTAATTGAAGAGAGGACCACCAGATGCTGATTAAATTGGGCTTTCCTATTTAGGTTGGATTTATATGTGAATGCCAAGGAATATTTTGTTACTTTTTCATTTTGTTTTGAAGTATTCAATTGCTTTGTGTTTCGAGTTTCATTTTCAAAGTTCTACCGAACATATTAGTAACACATGTTTCAATTCATGGTTCATTTCTCTAAAAATGCACCCAATTCACCTCTTCAAACTAATCACATGTCCAATTTATCTTTCGATCAGATCTTATGGTATGTTATTGATGATTATCAATATTAAACATTTTCTTTGCATATTATGATAGCAAATATGCACATTTACAACTTACATACTACAACTTTCTAATCCTCTCATAGTCTCATTAACATGAATATAAAAAAATAAGAACTTTATTTGGATTCATTCATCCAAGCTCTGACGTTCTCTTTCACTACCATTCATTTCCAAACGACAAAATTGCATAAGTAATAGATTCATTCCCCCAAGCTCTGACGTTCTCTTTCACTACAATTCATTTCCAAACGACAAAATTGCATAAGTAATTAACAATTTGTAAAAGAAAGACAAAGTATGCGGATACGTGCATTTAATAACATTTTTGGCTGCAAATGGTAAGAAAACGTAAATTGTCAAAGGAAGTGCACTGGCTTCTTATGTTTTTCACACAACTGGCAATTCAATAGCCACATTCTTCGCTGTTCATTTCGTCCTTGGACGTGTTGATATTAATGGGCTACCTTGTCTACCTCTTTTTTTGTTTCTCCAAAAACACCTGAAAGCGACCTCACTAACATCCACTAAAAAGGGCAAAATTTATTTTCCGTTACCAGCTTCCCCATTTTGACTTTTGGTATTGACTAACCGCTACAACAGCAACAAGAAGAAGAAGAAGAGAAGCAAAAGTTCTTTCTCTAACCATCTCGAAAAAGGTTTGTCCTTTACTCTCTAATCATTCTGCCAGTTTAGTTGGCTCTTGTTTCCTTTTCTGTACTTCGTTCATTAGCATTTGCTATGAGATGGGAACGCCTAATTTTCATAAGTGTCTTAATGTAATTTCTCTGATGGGAAACTAACCATAGTCTTATCCGTGTTTCTTTTGTTTTCTCCGAGAGAAGTTGATGACTTTGGCGCTGTTTCTAAATATTTTGTTCTTCTCTCTTTTCACCCCTCCGTTGCCTCCTTTTTTGTCCTCTAATTCTTATTTGACGTACATGTGATCAGTATTTGTAGATGTTCCAGCCGAATGCTGTTTGTCATTTTATTGAATAAATGAGCGGAGAAAGAGAGAGAGAAACTTTAATTTGTAATCATAATTTGAATAAAGGATTTTCAGACTTTGGTTCAGAATTTAGGAACATGTCTCTTGTGATGCTGTTGTGGTCGTCGAAAGTGTCAATCATGCTGCTTTCTCCGTGTATTGTAGATGGCAGATATAGGCCCAAGGTACAATGTTGATGATGCTCTTCTGGTTTTGGGGTTTGGGAAGTTTCAATGGCTTGTGCTCCTTTATGCTGGCATGGGCTGGATTTCAGAAGCAATGGAAATGATGCTTCTCTCCTTTGTTGGACCATCCGTCAAGTCCCAATGGAACCTTACCTCTGACCAGGAAAGCTTGATAACTACTGTTGTTTTTGCTGGCATGCTGATTGGTGCATATTCTTGGGGCTTGGTTTCGGACAGATTTGGAAGAAGGTCAGTCTACCAATTACTCTTTCCCTTATGCTTCATCCAAAAACCGTACTTTACTGCTTTCGCATCTGTATGTTCTCCTAACTTCTCTGGGTACTAGGACATTTTGGCATAATTTCAATTATGAATTGACAATTCATATTAGTCTACCATTACGATTTGTGGGAGACTTTTATTCTGTTTCTTGGCCTAGTACTACAACTAATCATACTATAATTGACACAACTTGAAGATGAGATGATTCTGTCAAGCATTTGATGACGAATTTTTTTTGCATTTTATCTTTTCTATCTGCGAAGAAGGCCTTTTGAATGTGTGCATTTGGATGCCTACATGTTGGCTTGACTGCCTCCAATTCATGCAGTCAAAGAAACCATAATTCTGTCTTGCCCCAATGAACAGAAAGGAAAATTAAGATAATAAAAGTAAATTCTAGGAACAGGGAAGTAGAGGACTTGAATACTTGACGTTTCATTATCTGTTGTCTAATCTTCTTCCCTGTCTTTCATCTCTCATTTACACATTTGCATTTTGGTTGAAAATGATACCGATCGACTGCTCTTGGTTGGTTTCACCAGCTCTTTTGCTTTTCCTACAGAAAAAATGGAACAAAAAATAATGTTTATTTTTAATACTTGGTCAACTGGAAGTTCAAGACGAAAAATTGAAGGTCAAGCCATCCCATCCAACTGTGATGTAGCAGTTTTTCTCTTCAACTGTATAGTTTTTCAAAACTACAAATGATGAGTGCTTTCAATTATATTCCAGTGCAATTAATTCCCTTTTTAACTTTCTATCAGGAGAGGATTTCTGGTCACAGCAATAGTAACTTCTGCATCTGGTTTTATGAGTGCTGTGGCACCAAATTATGTCACATTGCTAATCTGTCGGTTTGTGGTTGGCCTTGGTCTGGGAGGTGGTCCAGTACTGTTTGCATGGTTTTTGGAGTTCGTACCTGCACCACACAGAGGCTTCTGGATGGTTGTCTTTCAGGCCCTATGGTCAATTGGAACTGTTGTTGAGGCTGCGCTAGCATGGGTATGCTTGTGATTTTCTTGCCATTTTCCAGTTTCTCTCGATCTTTTAGAACAAATCCTTGAAAAATGCATGCTTTCATCTTTCAGACATGGATAATGATTGGTTTCTCAAGAGATTTAAATCTCCATATGATGAATTGCATTTACCAAATTCTGGTAGTGTTTTAATAAATTGATCTCTGGGATGTGTATGTGGCATTCTTGCTGTGTCTTTTGATTCGATAGTTTCTGATGCATATGCTCAAGAAAAAGTTGAATACAATGGAGAACGTTCAGAGCATCTTGAATCTCCTTGCTTAGCTTATCATGCAGTTACAAAAAGACTCTTTTGTTACCATCATGTATCCATGACTCTTCAAGAATTGACTGAATGTCAAGCTGATCTTCTTTACCACTAAACAACTCTTTATCAGCTAAGAACTGGGTTTGGTCAACTGGCTGGCATGGGCTGCGCATGCGATGTCATTATGAACATTTGCTTCACATTCTTGTCTAATGAGAAAAGTTTGACTAATGTTTTAAGATTCGAAGGATAGACGGTGGAGATGTTTTGTTATTGTATAAAACTGTGTGCAAAATGCGTACTAGTAGGAATTTGAATAAGATTTTACCCTTTGTCTAATAGATGTCTGGTAGAAGGGAAATTTTTCTCATTTGAAATTAAATATTGAAGTGCCTATACCATGCGTGGCTTGAATGGATTATAAGGAAACATCTTTCACTTCGATTCATAATGAAAGTTCTTGTGGTTAAACAATGTTTTTTCTATTGGTCTCTTAAATGGTGTCCTGCCAGAATTGTTGGTGAAAGTTTCAAGATTACAGTGTACTCCATTTTTCATTAAAATTGTAGCTTCCCCAGTCCAACATGGTTACTCTGTGCATTTAACTATAAATTTTGCTATTGCAACGAAACCATAGAATTGGGATTCTAGATGCTGCAAGGGGTAGAAGTACACTCATCGGTTAAACTGTTCTATGCAGATTGTGATACCTAGATTGGGCTGGAGGTGGCTGCTTGGTCTTTCTGCTGTGCCATCTCTTTTCCTTCTCATATTTTATGGCATCACCCCAGAGTCACTAAGATATTTATGTCTAAAAGGCAAAGAAGATGATGCCCATAGAATTCTGGAGAAAATAGCGAAATTGAATAGGAAAGAAGTGCCTCGTGGTGTTCTTGTCACAACTAAAGCTGAGGTGCAAGGGAAGAGCCTTCTGCCTGAGACAGCACCTTTAATTCTGTTGGAGGAGGATGAAAATGTCACTTGTTCTCAGGAGAAGGAGACTATTACTGGTCCCATCAATTCACTGTTAGTGCTTCTTTCGCCAGAATTAATTAGGTCGACTTTGCTCATGTGGATCGTATTTTTTGGAAATTTATTTTCATACTACGGCCTTGTCTTGCTTTCCACCGAATTGAGCACTGGGAGTAGTGAATGCAGTCAAACAAATATGCTGTCACAAAGTTCTGGAGGAGTCAACTATGCAGATGTTTTCATTACTAGTTTAGCAGGTAAGATGTTTATTTTGCTGTTTCACCGGACCAGTGAAGTCGATGCATTTTTTGTCGGTTTAAAGCAATTGAATAACATGCAGTTTTTTACTTCATTTGCAGAGTTTCCTGCATATATTTTGGCATCTGTTACAGTTGACATTCTCGGTCGAAAGCTCTCAATGGTGGCTTTCTCTGTGGTCTCCTCCATCTTCCTGCTGCCATTGGTAGTCCATCGGTCTACAGGTCTAACAACAGCTCTTCTATTTGGTGCTAGAGCAAGTGTAACAGCATCATTCACGATCGTGTATTTATATGCTCCGGAGGTAAATAAATGCGTATAAAATGAAGATTTACATACATATTGTAATCCATACTCTTTGAAGTTGATATTTGATGATGATGATTGTAGATATATCCAACCTCAGTGAGATCGACTGGTGTTGGAATTGCAAGTTCTATTGGAAGAGTTGGTGGAGCTGTGTGCCCTCTGGTAGCAATAAGTTTGGTGCAAGGATGTCGTCAAGCGGCAGCAGTTCTTCTGTTCGTTGGTGTAATTATAGTATCGGGCGTTTGCTCTTTCTTCTTCCCCCTAGAAACCAAGGGCCGTCCCCTGGTAGATCGTCTTGCCTTTTCATCCAATCCTAAATAATTTTAAATTTAGCTAATTATAACTGGAGCTTATAGGAGAGGAAGCAAGCATAATATTCAACAAATCATGCATGTAGAATTTAGAAACAATGTTATGTATATTATTTTTCTTAGTAATTGCAAATTTTCATATCATTCGTGCATATTTGTACAACAATGAATTTGATAATGAAATCCCTATGATTAAGCCTATAATCAAATCTTGAGTTATACAATTTGTAATAAATCACGATTGTTTTTGTTTTATTAAAGATGTAGATTTTTATGTGATTTTATGCGTAAAACTATGATTAATTAATTGTTATGTATGTGATGAATGATTCGATTGGAATGTGGTGAGCTCTATTAAATAACTTGATAATTATATAATAAAAATAATGATAAGAAGAAGAAGAAGACCTTAAAGATACAGAACATAATTATAATACTCAATAATCATGGTTTCCACTTTGAGAGGTCAAGAAATCTTCTAGTCAATCATATGGAATAGTCGACACTTGGAGATGCAAGTGGAGCTCAGTATTATTTCTTTCTGACTGCTCAATGTTGATCCTTCCTTCCTTCCTTCCTACCGGTCAGAGAGTTTGATGCTTCAATTTTAAATGCACTTTAAATTATACTCTTATCACCATTAAGGTTCACAAATTGGCACAAAAAAGTATATTACAACTTGTAATAATTGCATATAATAAAAAATCCTCTCATTTTCATTAAAAAAAATAAAGTGCAATCCATATGTATGGTTTAGAAAAAGCCGTGTGTTATAAAATTATACCATAAAACTATGATTAGGGAACATATACATATGGGATAAAAAGGATATGCTCTTGTTCGTATGTTCTCTGTTAATGCAAATGAAATTTGCATTTTTTGGGTGGTGCATCGGAATATTTGACTGCCCAAGCTCCAAAGGGGTGAAGAAGAAAAAGAAGGTCGATACTTTCAACATATTCTTATAATCATTGAGATATTATTATTATTATTATTATATATATAGGCAAGATGCTCATTATTCCCTTATATATTCTAAAGGCAAGATGCTCATTATTGATGCGGAAAGACATATTATAGAAAAATAACACTTTAAGCTAAGTAAAATTTTCCTTGTCGATTAATAGTGTGTATGGACATTAGAGTTTTTATTAACTAAATCAAGATTAGAAGAAGTTCATTCGTACTATTGAAATACTTGGCCCTAACACCTAAGACAATTTTATAATCAAACAAAGAAATGTTTAGTCCGTTCCCTACTTAAATAATAATTATTAGTAGTGGGTTGAGCTGCTTGTACACAATAATTAATCCCGTGGTCGTGTACAATAAGTCAAATGATCCTCGTGCAGAAATTCTAACGGTAGGTATGGTTTCTCATTATTGTGGAAGACTATTGACTTGCTTTACTAAACACTACTCGCATGTCTCACTCTCAGTGATGATGGTGGCCTTTATTCCCCATTTTTAAAATGATATGAATAGAAAATATGAATGGATCACAAAACTTTGGGAGAGATGCATGTCTTAGTGAGGGTCAGTTCAGTACTGTCTGTCCATTCGTATACCATTAATTTTAATTATTTGCAATCATCTATCACCAATATAAATTAAACCAACATTTAATTTAGATATCCATCCCTTTCACTCGATCTATTTAGACATGTGAAAATGGAAATTGATACCTTCCCATTTCTCTTTTGAACGTATATTGATATTTGTTATATGTGTGTTTGATAGAGGGAACATGTTAGATCCATTATTATGATTCATTTACAAAGCAGAAGCACATGTATATATATATGTGGTAATTTTTTGAATTACTTAAACAAATAAATCATACAGATTTTCTTAATAATAGTTAATGCAAAGTATAAAATTCCTAATATCTACTCAATAACAACTGTAAGCATATGATATTATAAATTAACACGAGTGTAGTTTATTTAATTCAACTACATAAGTCGGCTTACATGCAATTTGTTGATTAGGAGAAGTAAATGTAAAGTAAGTACACACTTTACCGACCAAAGAGCTATAAAGAGTGTCTATTTATATTATACCTGAAATAAAAGTTCCCTTCTTTTGGACAAAAAGTTAGGTTTGCTTCCGATTGAATTTTGTCTGCCAACTCACGTTGTGATTCCTTTTATTGTTATAATCCTGTAACACTAGATGTTGAAGTAGCATGTTACTATATTCTTTACGTTTTTTTTTAAAAATAAATTAGAATTAACTTATGTCTTTTATAGTTATTTAATATTTTTTTTAAAAAATATAAAATTGATTCACTTCTACAAAAAAGAAGACTACATTTATAATAGTTAATTCTAATTATATTAATACCAATGAGATCTTATAATCCCACTTACGTACATGACATGAGTGAAGACTGAAGCCTAACCAAAATGTAACTCTTTAGTTTCCCAACAAGCAAAAGCAAGGCTCTATCTTTTATTGTTCCACCTTAGACAATATCAACGCGTGATTGATTTGGGAATATATATCAACACTTGGGAATCAGAATATGTCAATAAAGATAACTTCAGAGGAATAGGACTTACGAACTTATCGTCGTTTATCATTTGCTGTCATCATGAAACCGATAGGATTTGATTTTTTTTCTTGTTAAAATATCTTGTATATCCTTATTAGGTAAAACACAGACCAATTAAAGCTTTTGTTTAGGAGTTTTGAGTAAGGGTAACTACTCTAGTGCCGATGTTAGTTTGTTTTTGACGACAAGTAATCGAAATGTTTTATGTCATGAAAGGAACATAATAAAACGTATCTAAGCTCGTTATAATTCAACATTAGAGACTAAAAAGTGTTCTAATCACGAACGTCTCTCCTCTCCTGCCGATAAGAGAAAAAAAGTTGACAACAAAAGGGCAATTGGAACTGACTTATTTCCTCATTTGTCTCTATTCCCTGTAAGTTCAGTGTCTGGTCACGTGAATTGTGCTGACCATACATATACGTATCTTTTGCAAGTCTATAAGTTTGACTGCAAAATTCCAATGATGTGAAATTGAAAGAGAGAGTACAAATGATATAAATATCAAGCAATAAAGCAAGCAAAGGCATCTAAATTAGGGATAAAAGTGTGTATGTTCTCTAATATTAATTTAAAACAAAATTATTCAAGCAAGACTTGTAATTACGTCACATTAGAAGACTGGAGTCGACATAAACAATAGCATGTGGGGAAGAAGAAGAAGAAGGAGAGTAAACGAGTAGTGTGGCGGTGCTTCCTCGGCCGTAGTCAATCAACGTGGGCCAAGTACTAAGGTGTGGAGACAAAAAAAGAGTAAATGATGGTGCGGCGGTGCTTCTTCGGCCATAGTCACCGTGGGCCAAGTGCTAAGGTTGGAGTCTCCATCAACACGCAAAAGTTGACTTTTGTTTTGTATATTTCTTTGCCTATATCAAAAAGAAAAAAGGATTCCACTTGCTAAGTCCATTATTGATTATTCAATATCTCTATAGTCCACCCTCTACACCCACATAGCCAGATAGTAGATACTGAGCTTTTATATCTATAAAAGAAGAAGCTGATGAGACCGATTAGTATAAATTCCTCTCCCCCACTTGGCAGAATATATACTAAAGCAAGCTAGCAGTTGTTACCGTCTCATTTCGCTACTTAATTAATTAGGTATTATATTATCATATCATATGCAAGAAGAAGCTTATTCTAGCTAGGACGTGTGGCTCTTGGCTTCCATCCCGGAATACATAGCTCTGTAATTATTGGTCCCACCGGGAAAAGCACGACAAGATTAAAAAGATATCTTGTTCTGTGTAATTTCTGATTCTTGATCCTGAGAAAACACAGTTACGTGTTTAATAGAGCTACACATACAAATATATACACTCACACCAAACAACCTGACCTATCTCTCTATCTCCTCCAAGTAAAAAGACGACGAAGACACACTCCCAGACTTGCAGATTTCAAGGTTGGTATTCCTTATTTACAAGCTCTTCAGTCTCTCTTTAGTCCTGGCTTTGCAGTTTGTTGCTGTAACTGAAAACATAACAAAGTTCGGAGATATTCGAGGCAAAGTTGAATATCTCCGAACTTTGTTGACATTTATATCGAGGCAAAGCTGACTATATATGTAAACAAAGTTAAGAGATATTCAGCTTTGCCTCCAAACTATCTCATCCTATCTTTGCATGAGAATGGAGTAGCATACGCTCTTTATTAAAGTTTCCTGTCTATTTATATTTATAGTTTTGGTTAATTGAATTTAATGCTTTATGAAAATTTAATAAACAAAACCATTGTCGTCGCCAGAGGTGGTTAACAATTTCAGAGGATTCCGTCAGTGAATTAGGATGGAAGGAGATGATATAATTATTAACAAAAATATTGCATGGTTTATTGGAATCTCCCCCTGATCTTTCAAACTAAAATAAAGAATAGAATTGATAATTATTGATCATATAACTCCACAAATCGAATTTGTTGTTATTATTATTATTAAATGCATGCGTAACCGCTTGCCTTATAGACACAAGCAATGGATCAGATATAGGCTCACTTTGTCGGTCTTTATGCACAATGAGAGAGACGTATATATAATATTAGATACCGAATAAATAAATGTAATATTAAATACCGTTCACATGTAAATCGAAAAGCTGGTGGCCCCTAAATTTAGTCTGACAAGGTGAGGTAGGCACATCCATATTCAATTGCAGTTTATACCAAAACAAAATTGATTTGGTTTTTACTCTTAAATTGATCATTGTACAAAAATTTGGAGCCTTTCCTATAGTAGACTGTAGTTGTTCATCAACCACATACTAGATTACCATTCATACTTCATAATGTATGTGCTTTTTCGTTGGTGGATAAATAAACAGATGGAGTAGCTAGTTGAAGAAACTGGTGGATTGTGGAGGAAGCAGCAGCATATACAGACAAACAAACTGACTAGATGGCGGAGGAAGGAGGTGGAGCAAGATACACAGTGGACCAAGCTCTTGTGGCGCTTGGGTTTGGGAAATACCAATGTCTAGTTCTGTTATACGCAGGGATGGGTTGGATAGCAGAAGCTATGGAGATGATGCTCCTGTCGTTTGTTGGACCATCAGTTAAGTCAGAATGGCATCTCAATTCCCGGCAAGAGAGCCTTATTTCCAGCGTGGTTTTTGCTGGTATGCTCGTCGGTGCTTATTCCTGGGGTGTTGTTTCCGACAGATATGGAAGAAGGTGTGTGTCTCGTAATAATCTTCTACTACTTTTCTTTTCACTTTGTACTACAGTTGAAAATGGTGTTTGATATAATAGGAGAGGCTTTTTGGTGACGGCAATAGTAACATCTGGAGCAGGAGTACTGAGCGCACTCGCACCAAACTATGTAGCGTTGCTGATATGTAGATGCCTGGTGGGTGTTGGTGTGGGAGGTGGTCCTGTGCTCTTCTCCTGGTTCTTAGAGTTTGTTCCTGCTCCTAAGAGAGGCGTTTGGATGGTTATTTTCTCTGCCTTTTGGACAGTGGGAGCCATTGCTGAGGCTGGACTTGCCTGGATAATTATGCCAAGGTTGGTGTGGAGGTGGCTCCTTGGACTCTCCGCTGTTCCATCATTTTTCCTGCTAGCTTTCTATATTTTCACACCAGAGTCTCCAAGGTATCTATGCTTGAAAGGTAGAAAAACTGAAGCCCTTCAAATCCTGGAAAAATTAGCCAAACACAACGGGAAACAACTGCCTCCTGGTACTCTTGTTTCGGATTCTGAACTCAAGACTACTGTACCTCTAGTCTCAACTGCTAAAACGGAAACTAATAATGTTCCTCCTCCTACTCCGACACCTGCTCCGACCAAGTCCCAGGACGTTAATGCAGGGATATTCCGGTCAATGCTTGTGCTTCTTTCACCAAAGCTACGGAGGTCAACGTTGCTCTTATGGGTCGTCTTTTTCGGTAACGCATCTTCCTACTACGGTATCGTTTTGCTCACCACTCAGCTGAATAGCAAAGATAATAAGTGCTCTTCTTCTTCTTCGTCAACTAATCGTAAGGCATCCACCTCCGGTACTGACATCAACTACAAGGATGTTTTCATCACTACCTTTGCGGGTAAATACATACATACGGTTGGACTATGGTTTGTTTGACTAGTTTAAGTTAATTTGGATATTTTTTTGTTTTGTTTTGTGACAGAATTACCAGGTTATGTCCTGTCTGTGATCACGGTGGATAGATTTGGTCGGAAAATATCAATGAGCAGCATGTTATTTGCATGCACCATCTTCTTATTGCCATTGGTAGTCCATCAAACTAGACGAGTGACAACAGTTCTTCTGTTCGGAGCTCGAACTTTTATCAGCTCATCCTTCACCACTGTGTATATCTACGCTCCCGAGGTAAACAACTTGGAAACTGCAAAATCTGAATTATCTACTACTCTACTGTTTATACATAAACATAATTGGGCTGAACCTGAAGTTTGGTAATTTTGTTGTGGGTAGGTATACCCCACGTCGTTGAGAACAACAGGGATGGGAGTGGCAAGTTCAGTGGCCAGAATTGGAGGGATGTTATGTCCCCTAGTGGCGGTGAGTTTGGTACAAGGGTGTGAACAAGCTGCAGCCATTGGTCTTTTCGCAGGTGTCGTGTTCTTAGCAGGAGTCGCAGTTTTGTTCTTCCCAATAGAAACTAAGGGCCGTCATTTGTCGGATACTGTGTCCAGTACAAAGATCCAAGGCCAAACCCCCTAGTAACTACAACCTTAGTTCATCCAAATATCCAATAAGCCGCCTGATTGCGTAGAACAAATTAGGCTTTGAATTAAGTGTGTTTGCTATATAAAAGCTTTGTTCCCACCAAATAATTAATAAAATTTTAAAATCAATTAAATTAACATATATTCTCAAAAGTTTAAGACGGGTTTCATTCCATTAATTAATAAATTATAAAAGGTTAATTAAAAAAATCTCATAATTAACTCAATTATTTCATAAGAGCTAAATTTGAAAAAAATAGTCTTAAAATATTCAAACTTTTAATTTATTGCCAAAATAAAATGACGTTAAATTTTTTATTAATATAATTAATGTTTTCATTAAGTGACTACTACTTGTGCAAAATTTTTTTAATGTAATTTTTTAATCATCATCACCACATTTAATCTGAAATTTTACACCAAAGTCAGATTTGGAGAGATCTGATAGTACGCAGTCTTATTCTTACAGAATAGAGAAGTTTTTGATATACCCACGTAACAACAAATAAATGATGTGGGTTAAAAGAGGGGATATGATAATGACATGTTAAAAGATTAGGTAAACTAAATAAGTAAATATATAAATAATAATTTAAGTAATTTTTTAATAATTTAATAAATTTAAAAAAGAAAATTTCTGATGGACTCTTCATCTAATCTTCTGCGGCCAATTCCAATTTTTATGCTCTTTCATTATGATAAATTAAAACCAACTCAAGCATGAAATTCATATCTAGATTTCATGGGGAAGTATGACATATTTCATACAAAACTACATTGTGGTTTTTAACGTTAGTAAAGAACAACATAAACATAAACATAAATCAACGTCTTGTGCAGTGAATGTAACATCCCGTTATTTTTGGGAGGTTAGAATAGTAAATATTAGTGATTAATGAAAGCTTAGAAATGCATTTTTCACGCTCATACATTATATGATATGCTCATATTTATGAATATTGAATTTTTGCAAATGAAAATAATTATACATGCATTCATAAATATTCCGGTATAATTGAATTGTGAATATGATTTTGTGGAGAATTGTGGTTTTTATATGTTGAAAAATTGAATTGGAGAGTGTATTTAGTGATTTAGAATTTTTGGAGATTTTTAGAAAATTTCAAAAAAAAAAAGGTAAATTTTGAACTAAGAAAAATGCCAAGTGGCAAGATAATTGACAAATAGCAGTAGAATTAAGAATCAAATGGCAGTGAAAATTTTTACTAATGACTTTGGGAATTAATGACATATGTTATTGAAATTTGGAGACAATTGGACTAAAAATTGAAGTTAAATGGATTAGTTTTTAAAGAGGGGTTCAAATTGAACCATAGGATAGTGACAAGTGTCATATTGGTCATCCCTCACTCACGAATACACCCATTTTAAGTGAATTTTGGTCTTTCATTATTGCTTTTCTCTACCTCACGAAGCTTCATCTTCTTCAGTTCTTTATGTTTTTACTTCTCTATTTTTTTTCCCTCCATCGAAACTCCTACTAACCTCCATCAAATTGATTTTTGGCCATGATATCATACTAGTCACTTAAATAGCTTGCTACCTTCTTCTTACTACTAAAAGATCCAACCTAATCCATCTTTAGAAGATGAGATCATGTGAATGCTTGGGAGTTAGGGTTGACTAAGATTTTGAAGATTTTGAAGAGAAATCAAGTAAGTTATGTCTTAAATATCATGGGTATAGTTAAATGAAGCTAGAATGATGAGTACATTAAGATTGATGACCTGATTATGTGAGTTTTTATGTGTGTGTGTGGGTGTGAAAATTTGGAAAAACTTGAAGATGATGGATTGAAAAATGTTCACCGCATATGCTTCAATGTTTTAGCCATAACTTGTTCTGTAGTTATCCAAATGAGACGATCTTTAGTTTATATTAAAATAGAGACATAGGGATACATTTTGTATGAAGATATCGAATTCAAATTCTGTCATTAATAGTTTCTAATTTTGACTTGAAATTCAGTACTGAGTGTAGGGAAAAAAAGTGCAGAAAAACTGGATACATATTGGGTTTTTGTTCTATTTTTCTTGATGGATTAATGTGAATCTTTTTGGGTGTTTATGTGATTATGTAAAATGAGTATAAAGATAAAGAGAAGGATTAATTTGGTGTATTGAAATATGAAGGATCTAGGTGATAGTTAGAAGTGAAATGAAAGTGGAAATGAAGTTGAATATATGCAGAAAATTGATGATGAATGTATATATATGTATGTTCTGTTATTGGTGTTTATGATCAATCATGGGATATAATTGGTTATGGATGATATTGAGTTGAAAGGGAGTTAGAATAATGAATAAATGATGAGCATTGAACTAGAAATGATAGATTAAGCATGGGGAATTGAATGTTGTAAGTAAAGAGTTAAAAAAATTTTGATCTGAAACTTCCATGAGTTTTCTGTACTGGTATAGAGAGTTTCTGACAAAATTGTCTTCATTGAAGTTATATATATTTCTTTAAGCTTTCTATTGATATAAAGTTTGTAAATTTTGGAGTTCTGAATCAAAAATTATGGAGGTTTAAGGTTGAGATGTCGATGGAGAAGATGAAGTAAAGTATGGTGACTTTGCTGGTTTGACCAAAGGAGTTGACTCACCCTGAACAACTTTCTTTCTTTTGACCATAACTTCTCTAGATCTCCAAATGATCTAATTCTTAAACCAATAGATTTCTAACACAGTGATCTTTCCCTCCATAAAATTTTGTAACATTTTGAATTGAATTGAGAAATATTGATCAAATCAAAGTGTGGAATCTGTTGGAACAGTGAAATAGGATTTTCTTCCTGAATACCCTTCGGTATTTTGATTATATCTGGATCTATAGGATTCCAAATGAGACTCTTTTTAATTTGGAGTAAACTAGAGATATAGGCTTACAAATTGTCTTAAGAAGTCGACTTTTGATTCTTTCTCTAAGATATTGAATTTCTTGATAGAAGTTGTACGTAGTACACTATTTTTGATTGTGAACAACCTGATAATTTTGTAGGTATATCTTCCAAATTTCTGAACCAAATTGAGTGATTTTGGTGTTAATAGAAAGATAAGACATATAGGAACACTTTTCTAGAAGATAGTATGACCAAATTACATCAGTTTCGCTTTCTAATTGAATGTGAACAGTAGACCTGAAAGTGTGATTTGGAAAAATCTGAAGTGATTCAATGAGAAATGAATTGAGATTTTAATGGTCTTACTAAGGCGTAAACCTAAGTATAAATTATACTTAGATGAGTTTTCATATGAAAATTATTTTGTGATGAAATTGATGAGAAGATACCTGGGATTGTCATGAACATGCATTGTACATAATTCATTTTATACATGTGCATTATTAAACACTCACAATTTTTTAAATTGTGATATATGTGTATGGTCTTTGATATAGAGGAGCAACTGGAACGTCAACCTCCAGACGTTGCCGAAACTTCCAAGCATTAGCTTCGGGAGTAACTTGTTAGTAACCTAGACGGTCTCACTTAATTACTTGTTTGTTTAAATTCTGTTTTGAAATGATTTAATGAATGTGATTGAATGTGTTGGTTTCCTGATAGGAGGGCTGATGATTGTGATGCTTGATTGAGATATTGAAGTGTTGCTTGTATGTGAATGAGATGAACTAAGTGTACATAATTTGATGATAACTGTGTTTTGAATGAGCATGTGCATGTAAATGAAAATGTTTGAATGCGATCATGCAAGTGTGATTGATGCATTTCATGTCATGAATGCATGAAACATAATGGCAGTTGTGACCAAAGTAGCCACCGATCAGAGCTTAAAGCTCAACGAGAGAAAAAGAGCCTCGAGCTCAAAAGTGATTCAGAGCCTTAGGCTTAACGTTTAATGAGTCCTATATGGGACATTTATCAATGAGCCCGGTATCTAAAAATAGATACGGAACAGTTTAGGCACTCGGTCACAACAACGTAATAATTTGAAAAGAGTCTCATAAGCATTCCATGTGTATTTACTTAAGTATGGTTAATTGATTGAAATGCAATTTGCTTATGCTTAAGTACAAATGTGATACTAATGTAAAGTACAATTTTTGTACAATTTTGTGAAATATGTGTTATGTGAAATGTTGTGTTGCATGAATTGAGTAAACCATCGATGATGGTTACCTTATTGAGTTCATAAAACTCACCAAAATTGCAACATTGTCTTTTCAGGACCGAGAGACGACTCTAGCTACCGAGAGGCTCTAACAACATTGTAGATTGTGATTTGGCAAGAGAAGTTATGACTCAAAGGTCAGTCAACTGGGATTTTTGGACAAATTAGATAGACTTTGTATATTTTCCTCTTTCATGTAGTACTTTTGTACTAGGTTTTGATGATGTACATGTAGTATGTGTTGAAAGATACAATGTAGACTTTCGGTTTTGTAAAATGAAATGAGGAAAAAGTTGGTTTTTAAAATATTGTGATTTTCTTGTGATGCTTTATAAGTGAGTAATGATATGATACCTTGTGAAGTGAATGTAGTTATAGAACGTAGCTCACCCTTATCTTAAGATATATACCGGAATGACCTCCAGACGTCCCGGTGTGTACCCTGCAGTAAGGGGGCGCTACAGTGAAGCTAACATAATCCCTACCCAGACGAAGAAGACAATAAGGAAGGAGTAGATATCAAAAATTAGGGAAAACACATCCTTACAATGAGGTAAATCTAAGACGAAGCAAGCAATCTAAAAAAATGTCAAGAGCTACCTAGGAAACAAGCGGGAAAAAATAAAAGCAAACATAAAACTAACAAACAAGAAAAGAAGGAGAATAGATGGATGAGGAATTATTAAGTTTTCCTTTTTCTAAATTTATGAATATAAAATAATTATTTAGAAAATAATTGACCACGTGTCAAAACTTTTAATTTGATGCAATGTGTTATGTTAACAACGTTAATAGAAAACTTAACGTTAGGCTATATTCGCAACAAATTGTAAGTTTGAACATTTTAATGTAAATATTTAAAGTTTAAGCTAGTATTACAAATTGAATAAAATTTATATTTTTTATAATTAATCAAATTATAAATAGGTATCATAAATCTTGTCCACTTCAAAATCTGTAAAAAAGAGTATTCATATATTTTAAATTGGCGAATCTTATATATTGGAGCCATAAAAAATAGGAAAATAAAAAAAAGGGTGGGATTGGAATCACCCTCCTTCATCATAGTTTGTTGAGTAAACCGCCATAAGTTGTCAAGTTCGAGAAACACAAGTGAAGAAGATGACAAAATAAAAAATTATTAATTGGCCATGCCATTGAAATTAAGTAATTCATTAATGAACCCAATGCTGTTTACATGTATCGGTTGATCTCGACAAGACGTCATGGCTGCTTGGTCGAGGTCTAGCTATTAAGGATTATATGAGAGTAAATCTTTCTTAATTAGCAAAAAGAAACATGTAGTAATAATAGGATTAGAAAAGAACACAAGATACCATAATCTTATGAACATACTCGGTTATGGACTAGCAGTATGTCCGGATATGTCCGGCTCTCCAACAATAATTATAAGTATATTCATATAGGTCAGAAGTTGATAGGGGTTCTATCTCTAGTCTAATTGTAGCCACGTATTTGTTTCATTACGTAATCTAGTGATGGTGTTGGTTTTGCTCCGACATTTGTGGACTGAGTAGTGCTAGACTGCTCGTGTTTGAAAAGCCTCAAACAAAAAGCAATAAGAGACAAGCATAACAAGCAATAAGCCAAGCAGCATAACAGTGGCGGATCCTGTATCTCACATATTCTGCTTCCATTCACACACACTGTTACTAAGCTTTTGCGCCATCCACCTGCTATGTATGACATTATCAAAATGAATATTGAACTCATCGCTCACGCCTCGTATAGTCTGTCTGTCTTTACACGGCACATACACCTATTATTAATTAATATGATTTGGTGACCTTAAATTATTTCTTTTTTTAATTATTATTAATTAATATGGTTTGGTGACCTCAAATTATTTCTTTTTTTAATTAATTATCATGTGTATGCTTAGAAAAGAAAATAGTATGTTAGGGGATATATAAAACTAATTAAGTTGACTTCACATAACAACTTAAGCTATTGTGATGAAATGGTTGCTTAACATGGTATCAGAGCCTCTGTGACCAAGTAGTCATGAGTTCGAATCCTACCACCCACCTATAAAATTAAGCACAAGGTAAAATAGGCTTGTGCAAGTTTCAAGTCCAAGGGGCTTTTACTTGAAGGAGTGTGTTAGAGAATATATAAAACTAATTAAGTTGACCTCACACAATAGCTTAAGCTATTGTGATGAAATTGTCGCTTAACATAGTAAATTGACTCTATAACCTAGCTGCCTTTTTCAATTCAATCTTCGTACAAGATGACATATATGGGGATTAATTACATTAGATCTCTATAATTTGGTCTTTTTATTTGAATTTTTATAGTTTAAAAATTATTTATTCCTCTATAATATTATTTAGTCACTATAGAATTTTTTATATTTCTTTAACTTTCCAGCTATTTATAATTTTAAAATAAGATTGTATTAAAATTTAAAAGTTATGTTGTTTTGAACAAAAATAGATAGAGAAGTAATATAACAACCACCCACTAAAAGTCCCGTTGAACCGCAAGGGCTTGGAAGGTCCTGTAGTACGCAGTCTTATCCCTAACTGATAGAGTTATTATTCTGATAGATCCATATGACGAATAAACAAAAAGATATATATGTAAAATAATAATAATTAAAAATAAAATAAAATAGACCTAACGGATGATGATGATGATGATGATGATGATGATGATAATAATAATAATAATAATAATAATAATAATAATAATAATAATAATAATAATAATAATAATAATAATAACTACTACAAATAAATACATTTGTATAAATTAAAATATAAAAATAAGTAATAAAATAAATGATACAATAAATTAAAAACAGGTTATAGAATCAAAATATAAGATAAAACTAGTAACTAAATACACAAACAGGAAAGAAGATGGGGTAATAAATAAATCCAACAACTCATTATAATAAAATATTTAGGCTAAGTAGGCAAGTATCTAATAAATAAATTTGTATAAATAAAAAATGAATATATTGTCTAATCAAGAGATAATTCATTTTAAATAGTTTATCATATTCAACAGCTTCAAGATAAGTTGGAGAGGAATAGAGGGGTTGAATGACTGGAAAAGTTGTAAGGTAAGCTCCATAAACAATCTTGGAATGTTTTGTCTGCATATCAACCTCCGTTCTTTAGAGTGCCCCCTTTATTTTTCGGAGTTCTTGTTCTTTATTAGTAAAGTTGAAAAGTGTCAATATATCTTCGAAGATTAGCATCAAGTTGGGTCATCTGATCTTTTAAAGATTTGTATAATTTTTGAATTTGGGAAGACACAGTTTTAGCTCATGTTTAAGTAGCTTGACTCTATTGATCAATACCATCAAACTTAGAGTCAAATCTTCGAAGTATTTGATTTTAGGCCACTACGTTATTAGTTTGCCAATTGAACATTTCATTAGTAGGATTTGAGAGAATATTTCCTTGAGAACTAATTTCTGTAGCATACACATAAGGGCTAGAAATAACCTTATTATGTTCATCAGCACGTCTCTCCAGTGGTAAAAATTCCTACTCATATGGTTTGACCATTATACAAGGAATCAGAGTGGGGGTAGGAATAACAGGAATGGAAGAAATAACTGGTTGAAGGTTGTTGGAGATTGACTCTGGATGGAACAAATGTTCCTTGTCAATAACTTTGAGTAATTCTCAAAGATTTCGGGGCTTTGGTCTTGGATTTTTAATACCAATTCATAGTCTAGAATCAAGATTATGATCATCATTTTGATAGTGGAATTGTCAAGCAGGTTGACAATGATAGATCTCGTTTTGCTGTTGTCTTCCTCTTTTGTTTTTCTTATTCCTCGTTTGTTAATACAGTTCATCATCATCACTGTTTGATTTAGAATTTAGCCATATTTCATAGTCCGGTTCGCATATGGATGAATCTATATCCCAAAAAAATGTCTACAATGATAACTAACACATATAGGTTCTCCATCAGATTTAAAGTAATGGATTGAAGGTCTATCTTTTCCTTCTTTGTGTGAGAACACTGGTTAAAGCATAAAAAAAGGGCCAGATGTATTTAAGGATCAGAACTGATCTTCATTAGGCCTGGTATAGAGGATTTTACTGATCTATCTGTAGAGTCCTGAGAATAGGAGGAGTGGTGGTGTGGAAAGAATGCCTATGAGAAGCTTGGAATACTTTTTGGTAATTACTGATCCATGTAAGCTTTTCGGACTATTAACATGCAATAATATTTACCATAATTTGCAAATCCAAAACACCAAGACCATGTGAACATCAAAATCAAATCGATATCAGATTATACCTTTCGTAGCGGAAATAGCAAAGAAGCTCTTAGTGTCAGAAAAGCACGTCAAATTTCACACCTCTATTAGTATTCACACCCTTGTGAGACCGAACAAATGCTTCTAGTGTAGTAGCACCACTTTTGAGACTTCTCTCTCTCTCTGTCACTTGAGGAGGAGGAGGATAGTACGGTTTCTTTTTTGTAGGCAGATGAGTCTTACTTATATCAATTCATATTATACATCTATATATATAGTAAAACCCTAAGGCCCAAAAACCCAAAACCTATTAAAGCCCAATCAATGTTCAGTATCTTAGTATGTGACCCTGTAGGCTTATTTAACATTATTAGTAGGCCTAAGCTTTTTTTAAGCCCATAAGTTATAAGTGTTCTCTAGCAAGACATTATAACTACCTAATATTAAATAAAGTCGAAGTCCGACATTACCTGAATCTCAACTGATAAATTACAATACATTATATAATTAGTTCGTAGGGCATACACTAACAATCCATTCAGTTAGCATCAATTTTTTAAGCTCTATTGGTAGTAGCTGGCTCAAGATTTGTAAGATAGTAGTCTAATCATGAGCTCTTTCTGCCATCATATATAAAGCATCCGAAGTGGAATTTGGAAAATTTAGATCTACTATGTGATTCTGCAAATGGTAGATTTTGGTGGTAAAGAATGACTATAATGAATGTAGGATCTTGTTCTGCTCCAGTATTTTGAATTTAGGCTTGGAGCTACTTGGCCAAGTTGAGATCATCCAACCTGATATTGAAATCAGGGGCAATTATAAGGATGACCCTTTTATTATTGAGTGTCATCAATAGAGTACCAATTAAGGCATTTTGGTACATAGTATAAGGAGTGTCAAAAAGAGAGATCCAGGCTGTGGCTGAAATTCTTTTTCTGCCACGGAGAGTGAGAACAAGACGAATAGCTCCAACATGCAGATGTGTATGATTGTGCTCTCTCCAAACAAAGATGAGTTCCTTAAGAATTTCTAACTTCACATATTATTCTACTGTTGTAGCTTTCAAATCACACTACTCCAGACGAGAACCTTGGATGATTTCTTTGACCTTTAGACAATGAGTAGAAAGAATAGTTCTTATACCTCTTGTTTAAAAATGGTCACGCGAGTATATACTGTAGAGATTGAGTAAAGGTAATGAAGTATTAGAAATACGACTCTTGATGGGGAGATGAGTAATTTCTACAAGGTGTTCAATTCGGTTGGAAAGAGTACGTTTAATATTAGAAAAGAGTTTGGCTATTGAAAGAGTTGAAGAAACATGAACATAGTTACTAGGTAAAGAGTCACTTGTGGCTGAAGGAAACTCCTTACTTACTCTCATTTGGAATAAAGTAATTACAGTCAATAACATTTATGGCTCTGATGCCACACGGACTACCTCTGGTTAGAGGGCACATGTGGATAACATTACTAAGGTATGTGGGGTTATTACACTAGTGAATTGAGAAATGCTCTTCTCGTTGTGACTCTTAGGCTCGTAAAATATTTTACTGATAAGTCTCAATGGAGCTGCATCATGAGTTTCTAATCTATATACCATTCTAGTGGTTTATAGAATAGATCATTTATTAGAGATCAAAGATAAACAAAGATTGACTATAACTTAGAATTTAGGCATGTTTGCCAAGACACAAGCCTTTCTCCTTTGTATGGGCATCAATTCTCAAGGCTTTCCTTCTAGAAATCTAAATTTTCCAATCTTTCTTCGTTTAATAAAGACCTCAAAGAGGATCTATAGATTAAGACTTTCTGACACATAAAATCCTTATGAAGAGGCAAGTGTAGAGCATACTTGCCTTGTATGTATGACTGTGGCTACATTATTCAAGAATTAAACTTTTTGAAGAGATAATTTTAGAAAGAAGCCATAAGATGAAAACATAATATTTTTATTGATGCTCTACCTCTTAGTACAATGAAGAAAGAAGCCTTGCTTTTATAGACTAAGTAAGGGGGATAAAGACAAACAACTTTTAGGGAAAAGAATCTCGTAATACAATAATACACACTAACATAGAAAAGCAAAAGAATTATTGGGAGACATTGGGTCCCTAGAATATTCCTAAAAGATAAGAATATATTAAAAAGATAAAAATGAATCTTTTTAGCAAGGAGGTGTAAAGAGAGCATGAGCTACCACTATCATCATCGAAGTCCGTAATATCCATGTCTTCGTCGTATTTTTCCATAACTTGGATAAAATTGTCAATTTACGTACCATTCCAAATAGGAGTCCATAGATTTGGGGCATCTTGGAAATAATCGAAAAGATGGGATCCAGTATTATTGTTGGGCTTTGGATTTGTAGAACTTTCTCTTTGTTCAGACGTTCTTTTGGACTCAAATTCAAGAGGTCATCTGGGCTTGAAGCCAGGAGGACATGGAACTTCACTAGCATGATGTTGAAACCTATAGTATTAAATTGGTTCATGAAGGTCCAATATCTGTCAGTAGGAGAAATTAGTTCGAACAGGGTAAAATCATCTAGGTATGGTCCCAGAGATGTATATGTTGTAGGCTTGGTGGTCTTTAGATAGGGGTTCAGATAGTCTAGGAAGCAGTAAATATCTCTCAGTAGATCTTTATGTTGCTTCAACTAGTCTATCATGGTACGCCAATGCTGGAAGTGGTTAATAGTACATATATGACTATAACTAGTAAGATTATAGGGATGATGAATGAAAAAAATAGAATGGGCTTTTTGTTCAGAGAGATGAATAGCCCATATTTATTTTTATTTAAGATGTGCTAAAGTTGGAGACGCCATTTTTACAATGACTAGAAACATTCTTAAAACGTTCAGAGAAATGAGTCGACATTAGCCAGAGTTGAAAAGTGCTGATAAACATGTAGTGGTGAGAGAGAAATTGGGCAAGCATGGAGGGCAGATAAAGCCCAAAGATGCCACATGCTGACTTCAGAAAGAGAATCGTAGAGATGGTAGACAATCAAATAGGGAGTTTTGACATAAAAATAACAAGGATGTGGAGGGATATCGAAAGTGGTGAGGACAATATGGAGGTAGTAGAATAAAATTTTTCAGAGAATAAAAGCAATGTCATCCAAGGTTTTGGGAGGAGTTTTTGTGATGGGTGGAAAGGATTTGTTAATCTTTGCATATAAAGGATACTTCATGTTTGGAAGGAGGAAAGGTATTGCTTTCTCGAGGTAGGGAGAGAGAAACTTAATTGGTTTACGAGGTCATGAAAAGAAGTCTGCAAGAATGTTGTGGTAACCTTTGATATGGCGAACGGTGAATTTAAAGCGAGAAAATCATTCTTGCCATCAAAGCAACTAGTTGTTTAGTAGTATCTTCTTTTTAGGCTCGAGACTCTTGAGAAAAGTTGTATTGTCCATTTCAAACATAAAGTGGTAAAGGTTGAGATGAAAGTTGAATTTTTCAATGCCCCTTTTTACTGCCAAAATCTCTTTGTAACTAGCATAATAATGCTTTTCTTGTTATTTGAACTGACCACTAGCATGACCACAATAATGTCTTTTTCCATCAATATCTTCAATTAGGACAGCACTTCAATAATAGTCACTAGCGTCTGTTTGTAAAATGCGCTGGCCTTTGTCAGGAATCTTTAAAGCCGGTGAATTCTAACAGGCTTGCTTTAAGTGTTGTATAGCTATAGTTTGATCTTTACTCTATGGTGGTGGATTCTTCCTTAGCAACTTTGATAAGAGAGATGTATAAGCAGCCACGTGGGGGATGAAATCTCTTATGTAGTTAACAATTACAAGGAATTGTTGAATTTGTTTAGTGTTGAGATTTTCATCAAGGAAGTGCAATAACTCATTAGCTATTTGTAGACCAGTCTGATAAAATCCATCATGGAGGTTCATACCCAAAAGTTCTATTTGAGTTGTACTAATATGACTCATTTTGGCTAAGAGCATAATCTCATATTGTTTTTTAAGATCCAAAAAAGATTAGAATGGGGTCTTATGTTCTTCATGGGTCTTAAAATATAGAAGTATGTCATCAACATAGACCAAGGTATTGAAGAGAATGGGATTATAGATATGTGTAATGGCCCATTGAAAAAGTGAAGGGGCAACCTTGAGTCCATATGGCATTATTATCCATTAATATTGGGCAAAAAGCCTGACAAAACCTAGTTAGATTTTGTGGGCTCGATCTATCCTTGTTGGAGGAGAATCTCACATTCTTCTTGAGCTAACTTCAGATCATCATGATTCATTCCTAGATGAGTAGCCTTGGTAGGTTTGATGTTGGACCCCGAATTTTTCTTAGAAGACTAAAACTAATAAATGAGAAATATGGAGAAGTTCATATTTGTGTTTTGGTAATTTTGGTCAATTGTGATCATGACTAATATGATTTATGTGATTAATTG
>JANZXR010000003.1:33591939-33644637 GCA_027575705.1 Erythroxylum echinodendron
ATGAAATGTAATTGATGAAAGTTAGTAAAGAGTATGATGTTAATGTATTATGAGATTTTTGATTAAATGTTGGGTTAGGATATCTGTATTTCGAATAAGAGTTGGACTCCGGAAACGAGGCCCAACAATTGATATCCTCATTCTTTTTAAATGGTAATTAGATGAAGAACTGATATTTTCTCTATAGAAGATGGGGATGTGAGAACTGGGTATGATTCTTAAGACAATATTCCAAAAATTGGCCTCGTAGGCCTTCGTATGGAGGTGACACTTTTGTGAGTTCAAACACATTTTTGATATCAGCATAAGCGCTAAAATTGTCACGACATTTAATCTCTCTAGGTAAGATTTATAATGGAGATGCCTTATAATAGACATCTACACCAATTAGAATATTTGGGTTAGGTAGATGACTTCCAAGAACTTTGGTCTAAACCATGCAATTAAGGAAGAAGAAGATCCTGATTTTCTCTTTTGTGATAAGCCCGATCTTAAAAGAATAATTTTTTTCGGAGAACAAGAGCAATGTCATCCAAGATTTTGGGATGAGTTTTTATGATGGGTGGAAATATTTGCTAATCTTTGCGTATAAAAGATACTCCGTGTTTGGAAGGAGGAAAGGTATTGCTTTCTTGAGGGAGGGAGAGAGAAACTTAATTGGTTTACAAGATTGAGAAAGGAAGTTTGCAAGAATGTTGTGGTAACCTTTGATATAAGGAATGGTGAATTTAACGCAAGAAAACTATTCGCTTGTCTGAAGGGCGTATACTTTCCTTCATGGGAAACATTTTACACAAACAACGTATGATAACTAAATAATATTGATAAATAATTATTTCCATAATATAAAAAAATCAAATTACATAAATCAAACCGAGAATTCTCCTTTTACCTATGTAAAATTGTTCTGTTTCTTATAATCAAAATATTTACAGCTCTTTCAAACTTCTTAGTTTCCAGCAACTTGGAAGAATAATATACTTCTTTCTCCGGCGTGTTAGTTAAAAACAATAGATAGATATACTTTGTTTATTTCTAGAAAAAATGTTTTTCTTCTAGAAATAAACGTAAAATCTGAATTAGCTCTCGCTATTGGCTATTGATCAGGTAAACTAATTCATACGTACGATTATAATTACTAAGAAAACCAAATTATTATGATGAAAGTGATCACCCCGACTTTGGACATTTATTTACAATGGTCATTAAATTACTAAGGTTTCTTCGGTATCAACTAAGTTAACAAATACTTAGATTGATGCATCGATATGTCTTTTTATTGTTAAATAAACTGGCCTGCTAAATGGTAACCAATAATATTGAAATTAATTAATGTATTATGATCCATTTTTTTGGTTGAAGTTAAGCTTCTAAATCTTGTGTTTATTATCTAATTATGCTTTTACATTAGAATAAGATGCCTTAACTAACCTTTTTTTTATTTTTATTTACATTAGAATAAAACTTTTTCCTCCAGAATTATTTATTTTTATTTGACGTCCCTCTTTAAAATATATATATGGAGCTTTTGTGAGAGTTGATATTAGGATTAAGGTGAAATTGACCCAAATAATAATTGTCCAAATAACATCAAACAAAACTATTAATTAACATTTGATACACGACAACATTTACACGTAGGTTAAAATAGAAATGGGAAGATCCGAGTAATATTCTTTAAGAATTTGAAGCATATACTTCAAATTAATAGATTGATGGTCATCAATAATATTATAAATTATTTTTTATAAAATAAAGTCTTAATTTACCACTTATAATTACTAAATAATATTGGCTTATTAATTAAGCATACGTGAAGTTATGATATAACAAAATGTTAATTTTCTAAATATAATTATTTTTTTTCTTTAACCAAAACGGAAAAGACAGGAAACAAGGAGTTAGAATTAAGGGAAGTGATGTAGTACAACACTTAATGGCGGCGTTCACCACAACGGTAATTAACGGTATTCCTACCTAGCTAGACGAAGTTAACAAGAAACTGAAGGGCATAATGCGGGAATATGACTCCTATAATACTGTTTAAAAACAAAGATGATTATTATACTTCATTTATGAGTAACAAAGAAGAAGAAGAAAAAGAATTGACGACGATGATTATGGGAGTTGTTGTCTTGTTCTAGTTTTGGCGTTTTCAGGAATCTCAAGTGCTTAAATTCTGAGGATTGAGATACACTCTCAAGCACTTCTTTTCCTTTTGACTCTTCCTCTCCTAGCTTCTGCTGTTGCCACTCGGCATTAACCCTTTTAACTTCAAGGTTTGTTTAACTCCTTTTTTTTTTAATTATAAACTAAAGAATTTCATTTAAAACTAAACCGAAGTTGGTCTCCTTTCTTCATTATTGCCAAGTTCATACCTTCTTGGGATTTCCTACAGTGTAGGGGAAAAGAGCAAATGTTTTGTTCCTTTGGTGCATTCTGGGCAGAAAGCTCACATAATATGTAGCTATGGCACAGGCATTGACGATGGATTGACTAACCTGTATGAGCAACTGTGTTGCAGAGAATTAACACCACCAGGCACAGGCAGGTTTTTAGAGCAAGCTTCCACACTCGCCATTACTTTTTACTTTCAAGGTTTCCTTCTCTTATCCACTTCCTGATGAGTTTTTCTTTTAGTGTCCGAAAGATTCAAGCATGTCACTTGTTTCATCATATGCCATTCTGGGTTCATGCCAAATGTAGTATTCTTCAGGTGTCTTCATGTAGGACTCATTGTGTCACCTGTTTTTATCAGGTACTGCCAGGAAGAGCAGTGAAAACTGAAGTATGGATCCGAAAATTTCAATAGAAGATCAATTTGGCAAGCTGCATCCATGCCTGCCTGTGAGCACAAAAATTGGGATAGTAGGTGCTGGTCCAAGTGGCTTATCGGCTGCTTACGCACTAGCTAAGCTTGGTTACTTTAATGTGACGATACTAGAGAAATATCATACAGTGGGAGGCATGTGCGAGTCAGTCGAAATTGAAGGTACAGGATAAAGCAGTACATTTCATCCCTGTAAAAAGTTTCAGATCAAAAAGTTGATAAATTTACAAGTATACTGATCTTTTCAGGCAGAATTTATGATCTTGGTGGCCAAGTTCTTGCTAAGAACAGTGCACCTGTCATTTTTCACCTGGCGAAAGAAGCTGGTTCAGAATTAGAAGAGATGGACACCCACAAGCTTGCCTTGATTGACAGTTCTACAGGAAAATACGAGGACATCAAAGTTGCCGATGATTATGTATCTGTCATTTCACTGACCTTAGAAATTCAGGTTGCTTTTCCTTATCCTTTGTACCATAGGATTTTTAAAATTTCAGGCCGTGGTTATTGACATGAAAATTTCCCTGTGAGGTTTGCAGGACAAAGCAAAAGATACTGGTCGAATTGGAGTCCATGCTGTGAGTGAACTTGCATCAGATTTGGCCCCTGTTTATCTTGAATCTCATGGAATTAAGTCTGTTCCCAAGTCTGTGGCTTATGGATATACTGCTTCTGGTTATGGATTCGTTCAAGACATGCCTTATGCCTATATCCACGAGTTCACTAGGACTTCAATGGCAGGAAAGATAAGACGTTTCAAGGGTGGATACACAAGTCTTTGGAAGAAGATCAGTGAATTACTTCCATTTGAAGTTCGTTGTGAAACTGAAGTTTTGGCTGTCAGACGCAATTCTCATGCTGTTACCGTTGATTTTAGAACTAGTTCAGGAGAAGTAGAATCCATGGAGTTTGATAAGATAATAATATCTGGCTCTTTACCTTTCAAAAATGGAGGAACTTACAGATCACAAGCTGCCAACGTCACAGGTATTTCTAGTTTCCAATTTTCTTCATTTTTCATTTTTCTTCCTCCTATCTAACTAAATATCCTTGATTCAGAACCTGACACTGCTCTGATGGATCTGGGGGAGATTGAAAGAGAATTGTTCGATAAAGTTAACACTATTGATTACTACACCACAGTTTTGAAGATCAAAGGGCTGGAAGATTTGCCAATTGGCTTCTATTATTTTGGCGAATATATGGATGATCCTGAAACAATTGGGCATCCAGTTGCAATGCAGAAATTTTATGCTGACACCGACATTTTCTTGTTCTGGTCTTATGGAAACTCTGGCAACATTAAAGGATCAGCAGTCACAGAGCTCGCCATCAAAGTAGTCAATTCTATTGGGGCACAAGTTGAGAAGGTGATTCTTCAAAGAAGATTCAAGTACTTTCCTCATGTTGGTAGTCAAGGTATGATGGCTTTTTAGACACCACTAAAGGTCCTTTTGCGTGGGAAGAGACTGCTGATAAAACTCTTTCTTTGTTTCTCTTTTTCTTTTTCTTGCAATGATATTAAACAGATATGAAGGATGGATTCTATGAGCGACTTGAGTCTGAACTTCAAGGTCTGAATAACACTTACTACGTCGGTGGTCTTACGGCTTTTGAGCTTACCGAGAGAAACTCGTCATATGCCATGGCTCTAGTCTGCAAGCACTTTGCAAATAATAATTCATTGCCCACGTTTCCTTATGTTAAGGTAATAATAATAATAATCAGGATGAGTTCAAGGTTATAAAATGTTGATGGTTGAGAACTATCCAATTCTGACATAAGATATTGCAGAATTTGTTATCCTTGCCATCGAAATGCTGGGACAGAAATCCAAAAGACTTGGGAGAAATGCCAGGAGTGGTGTTCCCTGACTTACCTACGCTTGATGGTTACCTGAAACACTGGGGAACTAATAGAGTCACACAGAACAAGACACTCTACACATGGATTAATGAAGATGAGGTGGCAGTATGCAAGAGGACCTATGCAGAACTTAATGCCAATGCTTGTTGCATTGCTCACAAGCTTCTGACTAGTCGAAAACCGGTAATCAGGCCTGGTGACAGGGTCCTCCTAGTCCATGTTCCTGGTCTGGATTTTGTTGATGCATTCTTTGGGTGCTTAAGAGCAGGAGTCCTACCAGTTCCTGTTCTTCCACCAGATCCTCTACAAAGAGGTGGCCAAGCACTTTTGAAGATTGAGAACATTGCTAAAGCATGTAATGCAGTAGCCATCCTCTCCACCACCATTTACCACTCTGCAGTTCGAGCAGGTTCGGTTAAGAATCTGCTATCTTTAAGAGTAAAGAACGGGAAGCCTTCAGGTAGCTGGCCGAATCTTCCTTGGCTACATACTGATTCTTGGGTGAAGAATTCTGATGACTTGCATCCAGAAAATTTGGACAATCTGTCAGAAACCCAGCCTGAAGATTTATGCTTTCTGCAATTCACATCAGGTTCCACTGGTGATGCTAAAGGTGTCATGATAACTCATGGTGGACTCATTCACAACGTAAAGTTAATGCGAAGGAGGTACAGGAGCACCTCAAACACAGTACTAGTAAGTTGGCTTCCTCAATACCACGATATGGGACTGATTGGAGGACTCTTTACAGCTCTTGTTAGTGGTGGAACTGCAGTCCTGTTTTCCCCAATGACTTTTATTAAGAAGCCACTGTTATGGCTTCAGACAATGAGCAAATATCGAGGGACTCATAGCGCCGCCCCCAACTTCTCATTTGAGCTTGTGGTACGGAGATTGGAATCTGACAAGGACAAGAACAAGAAATATGACCTTTCATCCATGATTTTCCTCATGGTTGCTGCTGAACCGGTGAGGCAGAAAACTTTAAGAAGATTTGTTGAGCTCACTCGCCCTTTTGGCCTTTCTCAGGAGGTGATGGCTCCTGGTTATGGTTTGGCTGAAAATTGTGTATTTGTCAGCTGTGCATATGGTCAAGGTAAACCCATCTTGATTGATTGGCAAGGAAGAGTCTGTTGCGGGTACGTGAACTCAGATGATGCAGATGTTGACATCAGAATTATTGATCAGGAGACTGGTGAAGAACTTAAAGAAGATGGAAGGGAAGGAGAAATATGGATCAGCAGTCCCAGTGCTGGAATAGGCTACTGGGGTAGGGAAGAACTTAGCCAAAAAACTTTTCGAAATGATCTTCCTGGTCAGCCTGGAAGAAAATACACTAGAACTGGAGATTTGGGACGAATTATCTGTAGAAATTTATTCATCACTGGAAGAATTAAGGATTTGATAATTGTTGCAGGAAGGAACATCTATTCAGCAGACGTAGAGAAGACTGTTGAGGCTTCCTCAGAGCTTCTAAGACCAGGTTGTTGTGCAGTCATTGGGGTTCCAGAAGAAGTTCTGTCAACAAAAGGGATGTCGATCCCAGATGGCTCGGACCAGGTTGGATTAGTTGTTATTGCAGAAGTTAAAGATGGTAAGCCTGTTCAGAAGGATGTGATTGAACAAATTAAAAATCGTGTTGCAGAAGAACATGGTGTTACAATAGCATGCGTCAAACTGATCAAGCCAAGGACCATCAGTAAAACTTCTTCTGGTAAAATCAAGAGATTCGAATGTCTCAAAAATTTTACTGATGGAACTCTGAATGTGGTGCCAGACCCCATTATAACTAAGAAAGTGTTGAGACGATCGTTCACCACTGGAACATGCAGGGAGGGAAACGCACCTCGACCTCAACTTCTGAATTCTCCTTCCTCAAGCCCCAGGTTGAGTTACCAAGACATTGTGGAGTTCCTGAAGGGAATTGTCTCTGAGCAGACAGGAATTGCTATCAAAAACATCTCTGCCACGGAGAATCTTGTGTCTTACGGAATCGATTCTATTGGGGTAGTCCGAGCTGCGCAAAAGCTTTCAGACTTTCTTGGAGTGCCAGTTGGAGCAGTAGATATCTTCACTGCAACGTGCATTGCAGATGTGGCAAGCTTTTCAGAGAACCTTGTAATGAAATCTCAGCCTCAACTCATTAATAGTCCATCATATCTTTCAGAACCTGATGTTGATTCATATGAGTTGGAGACAGAAGTTTCCATGAGCCAGCAAATTCTCCTTCTCTGTTTTCAACTTCTTGCCCTCTCTTATGTCTGCTTCATACTGATATTTCCTGCATACTTGTCACTCTCTGCATTTCCCGTCTTGATCTCAGCAAGCCATGCCTTTGCAGAAAGTATTCTGTGGTCTGATTATTTGATTCCTTTGGCATTGGCTCCTCTTGCTTGGATTCTTTGCATTGCTTCCACTTGTATTTGTACTTCTTTCTTTGGGAACTCTTTCTTGAGGCCAAATTATGCTCTGACACCTGAGATTTCCATTTGGTCAATTGAGTTTGTGAGATGGTGGGCACTCTACAAGTCACAGGAAATTTCCTCTAAAGTTCTTGCAGTGCATTTGAGAGGAACCGTGTTCCTCAACTATTGGTTCGAGATGTTCGGAGCTAGGATTGGTTCCTCAGTTTTGCTCGACACCGTTGACATTACCGATCCATCTCTGGTTTCAGTTGGAGATGGAGCTGTAATTGCAGAAGGGGCATTGATTCAAGGTCATGAAATTAATAATGGAACTTTGAGTTTCCGCCCTATCCGGATCAGCCGCAATTCTTCAGTTGGTCCATATGCTGTAGTCCAGAAGGGAAGCACGGTTGGAGAAAAAGCTGATCTACCTCCCCTGCAAAAGAGTGAAGGAGGAAAAGCTGTATTCAGATCTAGTAAGTTGCACAATGGTCAAAAGGTAAGTTCTTCCTATATTTTTTGGACAAAGAACATGTTTCCTCATCATCATAATATCTAACTACTCAAAACATTTGCAGGGTGAAGAGTTCCCACATCCTGGGATATCTCAATCTAATGCTATATTCCACTTCATGGGCATCTACCTGGTTGGTTTCCTCAGCACTATTTCAGCAGCAACTCTCTATTTACTTTACATATTCCTAACTCAAGAGCCTGCTTCCTTAAAAGTCTTTACATTTATTTGCGTCTCTGGAGCTTTTCACTGGATCCCTTTCAACATCACAGCATATGCTATAATGTTTGCTACCGTTCCATCAAATCCTGCTGTGTCTGCAATTTTGGTTGCCATTTCCTATTTGGCTCATGGCCTCATACTCAGCTTCTTTACATGCACTTTTACACACTTTCTTTCGGGTGAAAATCAATCCCACCTGAAAACATGGCTTCGCCATCGAATTACTATTGCTTGCCACCTTAGATTTGCCAAGCTCTTGTCTGGAACAGAAGCTTTCTGTGTGTACTTACGCCTTCTGGGTGCAAAGATTGGGAAGCATTGTTCCATCAGGGCCATCAACCCTGTTTCAGACCCAGATTTGATTACAATTGGTGATGGAGTTCATCTGGGTGACTTCAGCAGGATGATTGCAAGGTTCTATTCAACCAGTGGGTTCATCCATGGCAAAGTTGAGTTGCAGGACAATTGTGTGATTGGGAGTCAAAGTCTTGTCCTTTCTGGTTCCATTCTTGAAAAGAACGTAATTCTTGGCGCTCTTTCAGTAGCACCAGTGAACTCGATTCTTAAAAAGGGTGGCGTTTACATTGGATCAGAAACACCAGTCATGATCAAGAACACCATGCACGCTTTGGATGACCGAATAGAAGAGATGGACGTGAAATATAAGAGGATAGTCGGTAATCTGGCAGCGAATTTAGCTGCCACCACTTTAAAGGTCAAGACAAGGTACTTCCACCGAATCGGTGTTGGTGGGAAAGGACAGTTGAAGATTTATGATACCATTAAAGGGTTACCAGATCATAAGATCTTCAGCCCAGGAAAGAGCTATCCTGTTGTGATTCGTCACAGCAACAGCTTGAGTTCAGACGACGATGCAAGGATAGATGCACGCGGTGCAGCTATCAGAATACTTTCAGATGAAAATGGAAGCAACTCTCCAGTTCTTGACCTGACACTCAAAACAGGGAAGGCGTTCTATGCCCGTACTATTGCAGATTTCGCCACATGGTTAGTGTGTGGCCTCCCTGCGAGAAAAGAGCATGTGAAACGCGTACCACATATAGCAGATGCAGTGTGGACGTCTCTTCGAAATGCTGATTCTTTCACGGAGCTACATTACTATTCCAATATCTGTAGGCTCTTTCGGTTCACTGATGGACAAGAAATGTACGTCAAATTCAAGTTGCGACCTTTTGATGAGAACATAAGCGAGAACTCTGGTAAGGTGGAGCCTATTGGAATTCTTCCACCAGAAACAGGTGCTATTCCCAGGGATGAAAAGGACACACGCCCTTTGCTCTTCCTTGCTCAAGACTTCCAACGTCGTGTAAATTCTCCTGGTGGGGTTCGCTACATTTTTCAACTACAAATACGTTCTGTTCCGAATGATGAAACTGCTCGTGAAGTTGCACTTGACTGCACTAAGCCCTGGGATGAAACTCAATTCCCTTACATTGAGGTCGGTGAGATTGTTCTTCATCAGAACCTCACCGCCGAAGAATCAGAATCACTGGAGTTCAATCCTTATCTGAGATGCCACGAGATTGACGTTATTCGTGCTACGTCTTGCTCGGAGAGTGCATCCATTGATCATGGTCGTTCCTTGATATATGAGATATGTCAGCACTTGAGGAATGCAGAGCCACTCCCTGAGGCATGGAGAATGTTCATAGAGCAGTCAGACGTTAAAGTAGACCTTTCCGGGTGCCCAATGGCAGCAGCAGCAGAAATGCAGAAGAAGGGCTTGGCTTCTTCCGGAGAAAAATTGACATTGCAGAGGACTATGGTTCACACCTTATGGGCCATTTTTGCCCAACCTCTGCTACAAACTTTCCTTCCCTATTTCCTCATGGGATTGATCATCTTTGCACCAATCAAATGGGCTCTATCTTTGAAGCAAAATCATAAACTACTAGTACAACCCATGCATTATTATTGGTTGCTTCCTCTGCTTTGGATTTGTTCAGGTATTCTGGCAGCATTAGCTTGTGTTATTGCCAAATGGGTTCTCGTGGGAAAGAAGAAAGAAGGTCAAACAGTGTACATTTGGAGCATACGAGTCTACATGGACACTGTGTGGCAAGCTTTTAGAACCGTAGTTGGAGAGTACTTCATGGAAATGGCTGGTGGGTCAATTCTATTTGTGTTATGGATGAAGTTGATGGGAGCAACTGTAGAGCTCTGCCATGGGACCTTTGTAGATAGCATGGGAGCTCTGTTGAATCCAGAAATGGTGGAGATTGAAAAAGGAGTGTGTATAGGAAAAGAGGCTCTGCTCTTTGGGCACATATACGAAGGAGAGGGCGGGAAGGTTAAGTTTGGGAAGATAAGAGTTGGAGAAGGCGGGAATGTGGGAAGCAGAGCAATTGCAATGCCAGGAGTGAGAATAGAGAGTGGAGGCAACCTTGGTGCTCTGTCACTAGCCATGAAAGAAGAAATAATTAGGTGAAGATCTTACAAAACAGAGGAAGAGAATGAGGATGAGGAAGCTTGACCCTTTATGTAACCATGTCTGTCGTCTGAAATAAAACTTCATTTCTAGAATATCATGAAGGAAAAATAAATATCAGGGAAAAATATCTCAAATTAGACAGACGCAGTCTTACTGTCTTAGAATAAATAAAAATATCTTCAAAAAGGGAAAACAGGTCTTGTGTGTGTATATTATGCAATATAACAAAAGAAAATATCCCAAAAAGCCTAAAGGAACTCCGTTGCTCTTCCTTCCTTCCTCTCTTCTGTGTTGTTGTTAGTAATTAAAAAGTCAGCTCTTCTCAGAGTTCCCAACTTCAAAGATCCAATCTGTTTTTATCCGATTGATTCTTTTACATCAACACACCAGTGTAAAACCCACCATCTGATCGCTAGCATGTCCACTGAGCGTCGCTTCCCAACCCCAACACTGGACCGTGAGTCTGCAAACCTGCTTCAGTCAATCACTTCCCATGGTGGGTACGCCTTCGTGAGCATGGCAACTCTAGCGACCTCCGGAGACTTCCGAGCGGCGGAGGCGGCTCGTGAGATGGCGTGGGAGCAGCTTCATTCAGGTCCCTGGCATTCCGTACTTCCGGTGTGGCGAGATGCCTACTCAATGGCATGTTTGCAGGTTGCGAATTTTCATTATGCTAATGAAGACTACACGGAAGCTCTTAAGGCTTTGGACATGGGTTTGATAATGGGGGGTCTGTTGCTCAGGAAGGATTTGGACTTCGCAGTCTCAATTCTTACTGCTTCTAGTAATACCCATCATAATTCTCAATCCTCTACTTCCAACAAGACCGTCGATTTTTATAGGACTGAGGTGGGATTTGTAGATTTGATGTTTCTGCAGAAATTTATGTTTCTTTTGTAGCGCACAGTCTTACTTTTGTTGATAACTATAATTCCATTTCATAATGCAACTGTTGTATGATTAAAGGCACAGCTTTCCCTTATTTTGGCGTCATCAATTCAACAACTTTGCTTCTATAATGCAGTTCATGTGTGCCATCTTAATTTATAGTGGCATATTTCTCGCCAGCTTGTTGCTTCCTGTTGTTTCCTGATTTGGACTATTTTTACTTGCTTGTAATGAGTTCTCATTATTGGATATCTAACTTCAATCTCATCTTTAATTAAGGTGGCGTTGTTGCTGTAAAATGTTACAGGTGCTTCGCGTTTTACCGTTCAAGTCATTGTCTTGTAAGGTTGTGGTGAAAAGATCTGCACTATCCTTGGAGGCTTTTTTACGTGAATATTTTCTTTCTGGTTCCCCAGTTATAATTAGTGATAGTATGGCACATTGGCCTGCCAGGGAAAAGTGGCAAGATCTAAACTACTTTAAAAAGGTTGCTGGTGATCGTACAGTCCCAGTTGAGGTGATTTCTTATTTTATTTATTAATTTTGAACTGTTTTGTTCAACAACCCTATTGGCAAAACTTGATCCATCTATCTAGGATGTCAAGGTAAGGTTGGGATTAATACAAAGAAGTGTTTTTATTCTTGATTCAGTTGAGGTGATTATTCTTCCTGCTTATATGATGTTTTAGTAGGACTTAACAATTCAGTTTGTTCCTATGTGTCAATAAAAGCTGAAACAAATTTCTTCAGGTTGGGAAAAACTATTTATGCCAAGAGTGGAAGCAAGAACTCATAACATTTTCCCAGTTTCTTGAGAGAATCCTGTCCAATGAGTTCTCTTGTGGGATTCCAACGTATCTTGCTCAACATCCATTGTTTGATCAGGCATGTCACATCATTCTCATTATATCTGTTGATTATGTTACGGAATGTGAAATACTGTGGGTTAACATGTCACCGTCTGCCAGAAGTTCACATATTCTATTTCATAGTAAACACAGATAAATGAGCTCCGGCAGGACATTTGTGTTCCTGATTACTGTTTTGTTGGCGGCGGGGAGCTTAGGTCTCTAAATGCTTGGTTTGGTCCTGCTGGGACAGTAACACCTTTGCATCATGATCCACACCACAATTTACTTGCTCAGGTAAGCTCGGCATGGGACATGATAATGATGTGGCACCACCTTCTGGAGTTCTTAAACACTGAACATAATCTTCTTTTGTGTATTCTTTTATACTCTCTATTTCTTAATCAAACTTCTTGTCGTCAAGCTCCAATTTAATGCTTCTTCTGCGTCTCTTGTTTATGGCGGTATGTGGGTCATCTGTGCATGATGTAACTTATTTCAGTGATTTAAGGTCAGTGCACATGTATCTAATGAATTTCTTAGATTAGACGGTTGGAGAAAAGCAAAATACATGACATATGTGGGCTTCCACAACAAGAAATTGAGCATCCAACTGCAGATTCAATCAGAGTGCTTCCGTGACCAGTGTAAAAGTTATTGTTTAGTTTTTGATGAAAGAGTGATTTTGTAATTTTTTTTTTTTTTTGGAGTCAAGTCTGGAAGAAAGACATTGAATCTACTAGTTTGAGTTTGCATTATTTGCATAAAACTTAGCTGCTCGGTGAGGCACATACGTGCCTGATTAGTTTTCACAGGCGTGCTTCTTTTGGTTTGACTACATGTGCAAGTTTATTTATCGCTGTGTATGCATTTACAATTCTATAACTCTTGAGATGAACGTAAAAGTACGTTTTTCAGGTTGTTGGCAGAAAGTATATCAGGCTTTACCCTTCTTCGTTGACAGAGGAACTATATCCATACAGCGAGACCATGCTTTGCAATTCCAGCCAGGTAGTGGCTTGAATGTTTCGAAATCTGCATATTACCTCTGTTATCATATTCATGTTAAGTTGGCCTCTTGATCTATATCCATAATCGTTAAATTTTGTACACTTGTATCATGCAGCATTGTCTCTTACTACTCTAAATTGATGTATGATTTGTCAAGGTTGATCTGGACAACATAGACGAAAGACAATTTCCGAAGGTAAATGAACTGGAGTTCCTGGACTGCATTTTGGAGGAAGGTGAAATGCTTTACATCCCACCGAAATGGTGGCACTATGTCCGATCTTTGACAACAAGTTTCTCAGTTAGCTTTTGGTGGAGTGCATCTGCAAGTTCAACTGCGTCCTGAGGCTTCATCAGTCTCACTCCTAATATTCATGCTCATAGAACCAGCTTCTGAACTTGGTATAGAACTAAAATCTCACCTGAGACACCCTTCCCTTATACAGCCTAAAAGTTTTGATCAGTACAAATATGAGATATGTGTAGTAATTCATCATGATGCACTCACAAGTAGTTATTTCGGAAGTTTGAGTACATCTCTTGATAAATTAATAATTGGGGGTTGTCTTTTAACGCACTGCATGTGTTTGTTGCTTTATTTCTTCGGAGATGTACAACTCTTTGTCATTGCCATTTGCCAAACTCACGTGATATTTTCTGTGTTTATGTCTTTGTATGACCATAACACTCTGCTTTGATCATTCCCTATGTTGTGTCAAACTATTGAGATTTTATCACTAGAGCAAGTGCAGCTAATTGTCTTCTTTTCAACTAATTTCATCAACTCTAAAAATACAGAGAGGGAGGAAGAACTTTAATGATTGGAATTGGATAATCCCCAGCAGCAAGTACACTACAGTACAGAGTTGGATAAGAAGTTAATGGCTGATTCTGATGAAAAGGAATTCATGGCCTAAAGTTCCAAACACTAAAAATGAGCTAGTACTTAACCAAATACCAATGGTTTTAGAACTTTTATTGAAGGCAAACTCTTTAAATCATCTAAGCTGCAGATTTGTACCTACCCAGAACCTTACACCTTAAGATCCTGCCCTGAATATAAAAGCCTGGCATTACCATGATCTTAACCCTGCTTGGACCGCGTGACATTTGCCTATCCATAAACATATCTTCCATGTAATGCGGATCAAACGTTCTGTTTTCTTCAACTCTTAAAATTCCCAATGCTGGATTGAATGAAAAAGCTAGCAAGTGAAGCAACCATATGCATTTAGCAGCAACAAAGAAGGCTTGGAGAAGCAGTTCAGGCCACGGTCTGGTCCAATTCATGGTTGTAATAATGCAACTCATCTTCTGATCACAAAACTTACTAAACTCCTCGCTGTAATATTTTGTTCCTTTCCTTAAAACTTCATTCCAGCTCAGATTCCTCAGTGCCACAAATGAAGAAAACTGAGCCTGACGATCTTGATGAGGATCTAGGTGCTTTGGTGATCCATTCTTTTGGAAAACACAGTTCTCAAAATCTTGGTAAAGGGATTGGTTAATTATGGCTTCCAAATGGTACAAGACTGCTTTTGAGTGCTTTGAATTCAGAGAAAGTTTATGTGGTTCAAGAAGCAAGTTCAAGTTGTCCACAAGGGGCTTATCTGTTTCTTCAATCTGGCTCGCCAGTGTCTTGCAGAATTGTTTCACAGATAATCTTGCTTCTGACACAATCTGCAGAAAACCTTCCACCATTACCTCTTCACTTACAGGCATCGGGTTTTCTCCATTTCCATCAATGGATTTCCCTTTCTTGGGAAAGTTTCCGGTCACCCTTTCCGATGCATTTAAATCCTTTCCTTGTGTTGCTTGCCTTAACGCCTTCTTCAACTCAGTACAGTAATTCTCTAAGTACTCGAGCTTCTGTCTTAGTTCTCCCAATGAGGATTTCATCTCAGCAACTTCCATTAAAGCTTCATCTCTATTTCGATTCGCTTCTGTCAATTCTCTCTTCAATGTTTCAATGGACAATACTCCCAAGTCCTTGAGAATCTGTGAGACTTCCTCGGATTCTGTTCTATTTGGTGATATCTCATGCTTCTGTTTCTTCTTCAGCTTTGGGAACAACCATGAAATCATTCCCCGTGTTCTTGGTTGTGACTGGAGAGATGAGTGGTGGAAATCCGTCATCGGAACCACAGTATTGGAACTCCTGATACTTCGAGTGGTCAGATTTTCAGAGTCCGTAATTATACTGACTGGCTTGCATTTATTGCAAGAAGCTACAGACTTGAAGTCTGTCAAACTATTTCTCCTACTAGACCTATAGAATTCTGTTCCAGGTGAAGAGTGAAGCACGGTAATATTGTTTGCACAAGAACCAGTGGCAGATCTTTGATCTTCAGTTGCATAATTATGGAGTTCCAAATTGGCCAAACCAGAAGGAATCCCTTTCCTTGATGAGGAATTCTCCTTCTTAAAATCAGAATAAACAGTTCCATAGCTAATTCCTTCTTCTAGCCCATACTCTTCCCCCACTTCCGATAGTGTTCTTGATTTTGTTAGAATCTGATTGTGCCCGGTTAACGGTTCGTCTTCATAACTCTGTCAAATCACACATTCTAAGTTAGTAATTCAACAAGAAACGAATTCGGGTTCTGGGAAATTTTTCATCGTGAAGCTAAGAAAAAACCAAAATTCTCCATCTGAAAATCAGAGTCACAAACGCCAAGGAAGTGAGGAACCAATAATACAGTAGTGTAAAGATCCAGTTTTTGGAACTTGGCAACGTCAGTAGGAAAGTTGTTAATTCTAAGACTTGTTAGTTGTTAATATGCGCAAGAACTTGAAAAGCAAGCAAATACAGATACATTATATGATAGTTTTATTGATCCAGTTATGAACCTTGAAACTTGTTTTGGAAGCAAAATATAGACAATGGAGTAACAACAAAGATACCCCTTTTACTTCGAGAGACAAAAACAATAAATGCACATATCCAACATCAAAATGGTGAAACAAGAATTGGAAATCCAAATGTTGAAACGAAGAAATGGAAAAGAAAATGGACTCACAGGAGTGAAAACAGGGTAATCCTGAGAAGAGAATTGAGAAACAGGGCGTGAACCAGGTGAAGAAGATGGGAATCTCATATTTGCAGGACTGTTTCCTTGCGTGAGAGCAGCGTGGAGAGCTCTTAGCTCCACTGCTTTGGCAATGGCAGCTTGTATCTCTTGTCTGTTAAGGTCCTGGTGGGTGTTGTTTTTATTGTTGTCATTGCTTTGAAAGATTTGAGTAGCAGTAGCTGCCATGGAAAAAAAGAAAAGAAAACAGAGTAGAAGCAGAGCATATACACCTAAAGAATAGAACAAGGAAAGGAGGAAAAAATACGAGTATATGGTAGAGTAGATGAAGAATGAAAAAACAACAAAAGGGATTTTCAAAAGGGTATCTAATGGTTTGGATTTTGTTTATAGATATGAGGATGATATTGAATGTAGTGACAATCAGAGAAGTTAGGTAGATAGAGAAAGGGTTATGTTAAATTCCAAGCAGCTTCGGTCTTTGTTTGGTAATAGAATGTGACCATGTGAAGCAGAGAGAGAGAGCAATGGGAGGAGTAATGGTTTTCTTTTGCAGTAGTAGTTTTTAAGTACTTGCAGTGCATTATACAGTAGCGAAAGAGTTGAAACCAAAAAAATGAGAAGAAAAGGGTTATCCTAAAAAGGTCTGGAGGTCATAAAACTCGCCATACTTCCACAAAATAATGCCAAAACGTGAAATGGTGGCAATTGGGTGGTGGTGGTACCACTGTGGACATGATTGCTTCAAGTACACTACTACTACGACCATCAGAAGAAGATGATGCCATTGCATACCCACTACCCCTAACCCTACCCAAATTCCTAATTTTGTTAACTACTGCTTAGTCATACCAAACTAATTATGCAACTCAGTTGTCCGATTAAGGGTATTATTTAGACCCACTTCTCAATTAGTACAAAAGGGTTTTTCAATTTGTTGTGATAAAGATGTTAATTGAAGTTCACAAATTGTTTGTTGATCTACTTTATTAGATTTCTATTACTACTATACAATACAATACAACGAAGTAGTGGTCCTAAAGATTCTTTGCTCTGTTTCTTGAACAATAAATACAGAATAACTAAACCAGAGTGAATGATTAAGAGATGCGTAAAAACAGAACAGAGTGATGGTAGTTTGGACCATGTACTGACCAGTTCTTTTTCCTTTTTTTTTAATTTTTGGTTGCCGAAAGAAAAGGTTCGACGTGGGGAACAGAATGATCCATTACCTTCCAAACATCTGTTGTCTCCATCCCATTTTTTTTTTCCCCTTTTAACAGTGAATCTTGTGAAGCATAGATAGTGCCATCCTTGTGACCAAACAGAGGCCTTTAACTCCATTATTAAAGCTGTAAACTTTCCCCAGAATGGTGTGCATGTGTATAGATATATACTTGGAATATAAGATACATAAGCAAGCTATGAGCAATGGGTTTAGTATTTGAGAATGGAATTCCAGGTAGGATTAGAAAACGAAGGTTGACGGATTTGATTAGTTTATTGAAATTTAGCTTAGTAAGCCAACCACTCTCTTCGCTTCCTTCAAAGTTCCCACATGCAAAAAGGTGGTTTTGATTACTTTGTTTAAAAACCCCCTCAGGATATACAATCCTTGACTTGGAGAAAGCTTCAGACCTAATACTACTACTTGGTAGTTTGGCTTTTCGTCTTGTTTTGACCTTAACTAGGTTAAGTTAACCAACTTCCGCTGCTGTTTGCTTTGAGATGTTGAAAAGTTGAAACTTTTGGGGATTATTGTAACTAATCTCCAAAAGTTGAGCATTTTATCATTAAATTATCATGGAATGGAGAAAAAAATTGAGATCTGGGTCGATTCAGTGAGATGTTTTACGTGTTACTACTTTTTCAAGATGATGAATTTAAGTTACCAACCAAGTAAATCCAATCGTAATCATTTTAAATCATAATAAGTTGGTAAACACAAAGAGTGAAAAACTCATGGACTTGTTAATATCATCGATCCATGTACTTAATCCTAAAGTTTTATAATATAGCATCATATGTAATGGTAACTGATTTTAATTTATAACCAAAATGGATAGCAGGTAAAGTTGAAGAAGCTATGATCACTAGTATACTTGCAGAGATTTAAGAACACATGACCCATGTACCCCACTTCACTCCTACTCTTAAAACCACCTAATACTCACCTAATCCTTGAATATGTCAGGTGGCTGTGTATCCAATAATCTCCCACATAATTTGTAATTATTTTTTTAATAAAAGCAACTTATCCAATTAACTTGTTCATAATAATTAATTATATATTTGATCATATGGTTTAAATAGTATTTGTTTACATATCTATGCAATGTGTAGATTTACGTGAATATAGCGAATGCCATTAATTTGGAATTGCAGCCTTTGGATGAAAAAAAAAAGACTTGGATGTCTCTTTCTCTGAAGGACTTCAAAACGGAATAAAAGAACAAACATTAAAGGATGGAAGCAAGTCCAAAGCAGAGCAGAGCAGGAAAAGATCGCAGGAAGGAATGGAGCACGCATACGCAAATGGACTTTCTCTGCCAATTTCAGTAGATTTTGGAAGTGGAAGACCAATATTTTCTTGCTTTTCCTCGTACAATGCTTAGTTTTTGTCCTGTTTCACTTGGTTCCCTCTTGGCTAAAGTGGATTCCAATACTCACGCTCTAACGTATAAACTCTCAGAAAAGTTACAATGGCCATGACCCATGGGCTTGCTGGCTAATTAGTAGACATAGATTGGTGCTCTCGATGATTCTTGCTAAGGACAGAGAGTCAGAGACAAGTCTTGTTCCTTTTTTTTTTTTTTCTGACCAATTTCTGGAGTATGCAATTGCTCCAGACAGTTTCTACAGGCATCCCAATGAATTCCCCCTACTTCTACTCTAAGATTTCAATCTCCTTTAATCGAATGCTTCTGTTGGGATACAACCAGCAACGAAGAATTCTGAGTAAAACCAATAATCCATCCATCAGAACTTATATAAACAGTAAACAGATTAAAAGAGCTAAAATGTCAGTGATGAAACTATGTTCAATGGGGGAGGCAAAGCTATTGGTTAAAGCTCAAAAAGATATGTTCATAATCTAAAAGCACACACCTTGGTTCCAGCTACGATAGTACCATTGAGAGGGTGAGTGGCACATGTTGTAACACCTTCAGATAATGGAACAAACCGATTTTGCCTGCATCTGTTAACCATTCCAGAATGCATCTCTGTATCCTCTCTAGCACAACCAAACAGAAATCAAGCAAATATTTAGTTGATTATTCAGATAATAAAGAGAAATGAAACAAGCAAAGCGATCACCATGACAAGTAGGCACAAATGTTTAGGCTGAAAAAGGTAGGATGAGGAGAATGAAAAGCAATGTCAACCTAGTTTAAGAGGTTAACAACAGTAGAAGCTCTTTTAGTGGCACTCCAATATATAATTGATACTAACTATTCACGATACAATTGTTTACCTGTAATCCACATGGCAGGGAGAACTAGGGTCAGGATAGAAATCTAAAAGATGAATGCCATTATCAGATGATGATCCAATCACATAGATCTGCAAAAGAGAAACATTATGTTCAACAAACGAGAAACCAAATGGTTCAAAACCAAGCAGCAACAAGCCTGAGATGAGTTTTGTGTCGTTTACTGAACTGGGAACACATTAATGAAGTAGGTATCAAGCAGTCATCATAACAATGCTATCTGAACCCTAAAGCCAATGGCATGGCAAGTTAGCTAATCTACATTTGGATCGTGAAAAGAATACCAACTCAGACAAAGTAAAGTTTAGCTGACGTAAAATGTAAATACATTAAACATTACAGCAACATTCCCCATTTTGACGTCATCACTGATATCTGTAACCATGTACTCAAACTCATCTTAATTTTATGCTCTAGAGCATCTCATCTTGACAAGTCTATCACCAAACTGCATGAGTTAGTCTGTTGTTTTCCAACTAGCATCAAAGGCTTTGATATCTTTAAGGCAGACAATTGCATCCCTAGTCACACTGTCTTGGAACAAGAAAAAGCCAAGAAGCTCATAAGATGACCAAACATTGCCCGTATAATCTCCAAATTGAATTATATGCATGATAGGCTTATTGAAAAACCTCAAACATATAGGAATTAGATACTGATATAGGTAAATAATAGTTGATGTGTCTTACTGATAACGCTGACAGCCATGATGGTTTTCTGAAGTATAATAGATTAGAGATAGTGTTGGCATCATTCCTGATCAGGAAATAAAGAGCACTAAATTAATTAGTCGATTATTGCATAAAATATTATGATGAATAGCATAATCTCAGACTGCCAAATTTACTTACAACCAAGCTGGAGGAGGGCAATGAATGTGAGTGACTTCAAAATTATGAGTGTTCAAAATGCCTGACCTGAATTTAATCATAAGAGAAGAAGTCAGATCATCAACCAGAACTATTCTGTTATGTTAAATATGTAAAAACAATGAATGCAGATGGAGATTGAAGAGTAAAAGGCACATAGCAATTATCCATGGTTGCAAGCATCACAATGACGGGCATACCCTCACTACTACTTGACTCTTGCAATCAAAGTAATGCATATTGCAGGTGCAATATGGAAAGCACCATCCAAATCTTTATTGTTATTTAACATAAACATAACAAATATCTTTTCCTAATTTATAAAGTTAGGTCACCAGCCTATCCTGTTGGAAGATCTGTTGTAAAGCTGATGCAGGTGAATATAATACACAAGCCATTAATACCATGCAGCATTACAACATACTACAGCATAAAGTATGCTCAAAAGAGAAACAGATTCCCAGTTATGCTGAAGCCACCCACACCTGATATGTGGATTACAATAAAGCCAATGGATGAGCATCTATCAACTTCAATTTATCCTGCAATGATAGTTTTTGAGTCTGCGTACGCATATCATTTTTCTAGTCCAGCATCTTGATAATGCTTGACATTGGCATTGGTCCTTAGCATAGAGCGCATGCTCAGAACTCGAGACCCACCTTTGATTTCAGACAGTGGGCAACTGTACTAGATTCTTTTGTACAAGTTCCTTTACTTGTCTCATTATAGAATTGCTTGTGAATTAGTAATTGGTTATCATTACCAAATTATTAATGGCATGGAAAGGCAGAATTTATCAAAACTCGTAAGTCCCGATCAGCTTATCAAGAAATTTGTTCAAGTTTAATAATGCAGAAGAGAGCCAAAAGGACAACAACTAAATTGCAGACTGCAGGAAGATAAAAAATGCTTTTACATGGTGACCTACCAGCCATCATCAAGATGAAATGCTAAGTGATGCGGGCAAGAGGGATCAAAAGTAATGGAGTGAACTTCCTTGGAGACAATGTTTGATTGCGCCTGCATAGTGATGGGAAGAAATGGTTAATGAGGATAACATTCACAGGCAGGTTCTGAACTAAAAGCATCCCATTAAATTTGTTGTATTGCTCACACTTTCCTCAAAATCAAACATGAAAGGCGAATTATAATTTGAAAAATATTCAGCATAAGGAATCATGCAATAGGAATACCTTCAAAGGGCCTATCTTTTCTAACATCGATGCCAACTTCCAAGATGCCACAGGAGGATGGCATACCTGATTCAACGAAAGGCAGGAACAGAAATTGTAGGTAAATAAAATTAAATTTCTTCCAGAACAGGATGCACATTGAGCAATAGCTTTAAAAGCTTACCTCTCTACGACTTTGAAAACCAGAAGATGCTCGTCCTCCACGGAAGTCCCACATGTAAATTGTACCACGTCTACCAGCCCCAAAAATCATCTAGAATTAAATTAGTTATCATATAATTTAATCACTTAGATATAGAAAAACAAAGAGCGACAAAGTAAAAGACCAATCAAATGTATCATAATAATAGCAAATTATTTTAAATGTCTTGACTTTCCGACAATTTATCAAATGTATCATAACCTTTAACACTACATATCATGATAGCTTTTATATATATACATATATATATATATAGCTGTAACACCATTAGTGATAGACCTTGACAGTGGTCAAATTAATAATGCTTTCATTATCATATTGAAAATATTTTTTTATCATTTGTATCTATTCTTTTATTTTATGATTTTTCATACTTTGAAATTTAAAAATGATAAAAGATAACCTCCTTGTCATATATTGTTCCAAATTTTATCAAAGGTGCATTGGACTATTATAACATTTGCACAAAATTTCAAGTATTAAATTCTTTATAAAAGTAATAATTCAGCATAATTAACTTATTACTAACCAGAATACACACACACACACACACACACCCACACACACATATAACTCGTGATATTTAGCATCACAAAATAAAAATTAAGACATATTTGATATTTTGCACACAATTCAAGATATATGAAATAATTTACCTAATAACAATGCATATTCAATCATCCTAGCATAAGAATGAATAACAAATTTAAATAGCATTACGTTTTTCAATATCCTTGCTAGTATTTTTCAGTTTGCTACATGCAAACTCCAAAGTGTAAATATAAAGGATAACATGCAGAAACATGCCTAAGCAAGTGATGCCTTCAAGCAGTCACCAACCTGATTATCCACATTTAGCTTGACACTGTTTATGGAGCTATAGCTATTAGTTGCAAGCTCAAGACAAGGAAGAGCACTCATCCTCCTATCCCATACATGGACTGCACCGTTTGTATCTGAACTAACTAACCTACCAATGTAAGAGGAAAGAATCAAATAAAGGAACTGATAGACATACACAGGAGCCGCTGAAGTGTGACAAAAGTAGTTAGACTAATAATTCAGTATTAGAATGTTGCATGCAAAGCAGTCTCCAAACCATGAAAAGGGTATAAGCTATTAGCTGTTCCTCTTTCACATGCAACTTGCTCTTCATTATTACTATAATCAGTTCATCTTTCACAACTTTAGGGCTCAAGTTTGGCACCAAATTTAAGTTTAGAGAAGTGCTTGCCACTTTTCACAAACCTTGACTTATCATCTGTTGAAAAAGCAATATCAGTCAGTCCCTTCCGAATGTCATTCCCATGAACAGTGACTGTGCGTCTTGTTTTTAGCACCTGCATTGAAAATAAAGAAATATACACTGGTATCCAATTAAGAGAAAAGCAAAACACTTCAGAAAGTTGCCTGTCTAAACAAGCAAAACGGTGAAAATGATGAAAAGCAAACAAGAAGTCAAAATAATCAGTTTACTTGGAGCTTCTTGAAACTGCTTTGCAAAGGGATAAAATGATTAAGAGTGACCGGAAAATCTGTTGAGGAAGTAGTTACGATAAAAGGTTTCCAGCTGGACATGGTATGAAAAATGAATGATATTACCAGAGGTGAAAAGAGATCTTACCTGAGCTGGATCAGAAGAGTCATAACCAATATCAAAAATGAGTACTTCATTGGTTTTGGTAGAGGTACAAGCAATCTATAAATGCAAACAAATCAAACAAAAGGTTCAATAAAGATTCACATTCCTTGAGAAGAAAGTTATATACTGAAAGTCGTCATTTTTATACGATTATTTCCAACAAGACGGTCAATCAATCCATGAAGTCCCTAGATTTAACTTTATAATTTATGCAATCATGAGGATTTAGAAAGAGCAACCAGAAAAGGAATTAAGAATTAGCTGACAAAAAAAAAGTTATCTAAGACATTAAAAGAAACGTGGATGCCCAAACCTCATCTTGGTAAGCAGAGTTCCAGCCAACAGAGTCAAGTTGTTGATGCAAAGAAATGTGGAATACATGTTTGCTTTCATCTTCATCCATACCTTCAAGCAAATTGACAATATATACGACACAAGTAGGAGAAGATATGGGTGACTGAATGACTTGTTGTAAAAACAAATGCACAGTAGCATGGAGTGAAGCAAAAACAGGAACTTACAAGGAAATGAATGAAGAGTCTGAGAGTAGAGAGATTCAAAATCAAGAACCATTAAGCATCCCGACTTGGTTACTGACACTAAGTAAACTCCCTGGAAGACATATGTACCATAAATTGGACAAACAAGGAACTGAGAAAGAAAGAAGCTAAAAGTAAACAAAAGACGTGGAAGCTGGAAGCTTGATAATGAGGGGAGGAAAACATTAATTCACCTTATTGTCAAATTCAAGGGAAGAGATGCCATGCCTGATAAAAGAAGAGATACACAACAGATGGCATTGTTGGTGTATATGAAAGAAAAGAGTATGAATGAACATAAAAGAAACTATTTGAGAAATGAGTAAACCGAATACTGAATTTGGTATTACTTGGAAATAGGAGAACCCTCTTCCCTGTTAGAGATGTTACCAATCTGATTCATCTGCCAAATTATACAATTGCCAACTTCATAAATCTTTTAAATAAAGAAACGATATTGATATTGATAATAAGGGAGGGAGGGCATACATGGGTTGGGCATGGAACTCCATTTACATTATATAAATGCGGAAATGCACCTATCTTTTTTTATTTCAAAACGAAATAAAGTTGGTGAGCTAATAATAATCCTAAAGGGTATTATAAAAGATGAAACTTGAAGGAAATAGAAGGAAGGGTAGGGAGTGACCTGACCTGAGAGTAGGATTGAAGAAGTAAAGAAGAAAAGTGGCGGCGGCACTTGGGATTGAATCCTCCGATCAACTCACTCGCGGCCATGATCATCTTCCGTGCCCCGCGTCTTCTTCCAATTTAAGTTCCAGTAATGCATCAAAATCTCACCATTTAACTTAACCCCATTAATATATATAAAAGAAGAAGAAGAAGAGTTTACCTCTGAAAGGTTGTGGGCTTAGGAGAGTGCGTTGAAGATTGAAGGGAAGCGCCAACATCATTCATCTTCTTCAAGTACTTTTCCATTTTCCTTACGAGAGAGAGAGAGAGCCGGAGGAGTCGTTTTTCACTTCCATTTTGCCGCCACACAAGCAACAACCCATGTACGGTACTGTCTGTAACCCAGCCCGACAAGTGACTCAACAACTAATATGGTCGGCCCAACAGTAACAACTAGTAAAAGTATGTCCTAGACTCCTAGTACGTAAGGCTCCAATTTTGGGGGAGCCGGAGGAAATACATTTAGTATAAAAATTGAGCCGGAGGAAACAACTTTATTAACACCTACTAATAATTAGTGGTACTATTTAATAATTAAAAAATTCAATTAATCAGTCAATTTTATTATTTAATAAATTTTTATAAATTAAAAAATTAATTAATTTTTATTAATAATCTCGTTTTTAATTAAATTTTAAATTATATCATTCTCTTTTAATCATATTTTAAATTTTTTAATTTTATCCAATTTTTACCAATTTTATAATAGTCTAACACTAATTAAACATTTTGAAATTTAAATCTCTTATCTTATCAATTTAAAATTTTAAAATATTGACATTATTTTTAATTGTGTGCTTTTACGAAAAGTAAGTTGATTTCCTTACATTTACGCATAAAAGTGAATTCGGACCTCTTTTCATTTTCAGAATTTTGTTAATTTTTAAACTTTTTGAGTTTTAAATTATTTTACAATGAAAGATTTCTCCTTTTTAACCTTTTCACATTTGTTTCAAAATTAAATTAAATTTAAATCATTTGACTCAAATTCAAATCGAACAGTTAAAATTAAATTGATATTTGAATTAGAATAACATCAATATAAAATTTTGTCAAATTAATTTTATAATCAATCTATGCTAAAGTCAATTCTAAGAATTCAAAACTTCTATCCATTCACTACCCATTTGTCAAAGTCACACATATCCTCTCCATTAGAGAACCTTTAGCTTCTTTATTACCTTCTTTGTTAGGTGTTCTTTTTTTTTCCTTTCTTTGTGGTCAGAGTAAGATGACATAAATTACCTGAACCTGTAATCTGTTACTTTTCTTTTCAGCTTCAAAACACATTTCTACGTAGCTTATTGTTTATTATGTAAATACACAGCCAAAAAATATATATAAAAAAAGAAGATTATGAGGGGCAATATAAAGATACGTGAGCTAACTATTAACACAAGGTAGAACTTGAACGTCACACCAGAGTCAGACCCAATTGTTGGCAAGTGAAAAATCGTGGAATCTGAATGACACTTCACCAGCAGTGTCTCTGTCAAGTTTAATATCCGGCTCATGACCACCGTCCTCCAGCGGCAATGGCGAAACTTGGTTATCATTTGGCCTTATTTGTGGAGGTGAAGGTGGAGGAGGAGGGGTTGAGACTGGGGTTGGGGTGGTGATCCAAGCTCTGGAGTTTGGACTCGGAGACCACGCTACAACACTTCTGTCCCATAAGAACACGTGCATTACGATTGACACTTTTGCATGTCTATGCAACGAAAGTTTCTGGCTCAGTGAGACCGTGTCAAAGCACCGAATCGCTCCTGTTGACGATACCATCCATGGAAGCACCTTCTGGTTTGATACTCTCGACACCACTAACAGCCTGGACGCACTTGTTGCTTCTCTGTACAAATTGCTCAGTCCTGACCTCGTCGACGGGACGTTCTCATCGTCGCTAATCACCGACGATATGTAGATAAACCCCTGATAACAGAAAACAAAAGGAACGGATCATACATCCATTGCCATTTGCCATGCAAGATAACGTAACCGATGTGATTGATTGATTGATTTCATTTTCATATCATACCTCTTCCGTGCGACTAATGGCGAACCCAAGCTTTGTATCATCTTCTTTGATCTTGATTTCTATACCAAACTCCCCACATAGAGGAGCATACCAGAGACGAACTGCTCTTACAACACCTATGTCCACTCCATGATAGTCCTCAAAACCGTACAAGCTTACATTGGCAAGATTTGACAAATCAGATAACGACCCAGCATTCACTGTTGATGACGCCGTCTCTCCTGATATCTATTCCATCCAAACCATAAAAAATTGGTACTTAAACAACACCAACAATACAAAACATTGCGCTTAAATATTAATGACAATAATCATATTATAAACAATACCTTGGTGAGGAGGGACTCGGTCTGAATATTCATGAAAACAATGGGGATACCAGAGGCCTGAGAAGCGTAGAGCCAAGCATTGGCTCTGGCAAGAGTGTCTTCCAAATCATTGTAACGAGAGGCAACTTGGTCAGAAGCTTTTGGGAGGAGAAGTATGGAAAGAAAGCAGCTTGAATTGGGAACAGCTAACACCTCTTGCATGCGTCTTCCCCATGGATACGACACATATCCATCTTGTAGCGTTGCCCTTGTTAATGCCCCGACAATTCTCGAGCTTCTTGAAGCTGCAAAATGAAAATTAATCACAAATATTAAGCTTCGCGAGAGTTTTGCAAAAGGTCAAATCCCGATGCTCGGAAAATGGGAACGTAGATATAGCCGCCAACAACTTCCCAGGTCAACCTATAATCACAACATGGAATTAATGGAAAAACTTATCGGTGGAGCTCCACCTAACCCTTTTTTTTTCCAATTGAATTGAATGGGATCATCTATTTAATTCCGAAATTGATACAGAATAGCCCGCAAGGCAATATATATTCATGTTGGATAATCATTAAAAGGAACAAGTGGGTATGTATTTGGAAGTGGGAACAAGAAAAGAGGTCCAAGTGGAGATGCAGTACCCTGAATCTGACTCTAAGAAATTTCATTCTTAATGTCTTTTCACAGCCCAAATTCTAACACTACATATATCAAAGGAAAAAGTAGAACCACGTGAGACACACTAGTCAATTCCAATATTTCCAATTCCCACCAATAACCAATCATATCAACGCTAGTCTCTCAATATTCCTTGTCCTTCTAGAATTGCGGTACAGATCATCTTCATCTATTTTCATAAATCAGTTCCACAAAATCTCGACCATACACTTGCGGAACAAAATTGATTAGAATAGGGTTGTAACAACGTTCATGTACAGAGGATTTCATGTGATTTCATTTACTTCTATACGTTATTAATTGGGAATCATTACAAGAGATTATTATATAGCAAACGCATTTAGTTGTTTGAGGTCAGATATTAAAATCACGAAACCAATAATGAACGAAAGCACTCATAGCTAGACACGTGGATAATAGAAAAGTCAAAGCCGAAGAGACAAGTGAAAAGAGAAAGAAAAAACACAAATGCGGAGGAGGAGGTGGTGGGGACGGCAGCCGGTGGCTTGTTGGTGGATGAGTATGCAATGTATGCGTGCATATAGAGAGAGACAGAGATAAATGAATTCTAACCTTGCAACTCGAAGCAATCGGCCTCGGAGCGATCGGAGAAGGCAACAGCGTAGTTAGGGTCAGCGATAGACCTCAAGATGTATTGTTTCTTAGAGGAGGAGTCGGGGACGATACAGGCTTGAAGCTGAGCGAACTCGTCTCTGCCCCTTCTGACTCGGACAAGAATAGATGTCTCTTTATTCTTGAAGGAAGAGTGAAGAACCCTCTGAACCCCAGACTTGCCGTTCTTGAAAGGAGACTTGTAGCTGAGGGACTGTGAGTGTGAGGATCCGATCAGGATCTCCTCAACTATGTCGCCGGTTTGGAGCATGTCGGAGGTCCACTCATCGGCTTTCGAGCTGCCCTTCACACACTCGATGGAGAGAACCGTGAAGGATTTTGAGGGAGTTTCAGGAGGCGATGTCCTAGCACTATTACTTCCATCCAGCTGGGACATGTTTTGAGCTACCTAAAGTACTCTCTTTCTATATATATATATACATATATATATATATAGATAGATGATAATTGAAAGGGCTGGTTGCTAGAACAGGACAGGAGATAAAGGTCGAACCTTCAACCTAGGTAACATCTTTTGTTGACTTTTTCTCTATCTTGACCAAGTCATCACCTAGCATATGTATAAAGTTGGTTATCATATAAGAGATACTTCCATAAGTTATGGAGCCAGTTCCCAACTAAGCCCAGAGAGCTTCAAGAATCTATGTGAGAAGCTATGATAGACAGATTCTAGTTTGTGTGTGTGTGTGTGTGTGTGTGTGTGTGTGTGAGAGAGAGAGAGAGAGAGAGAGAGAGAGAGTGAGAGGGAGAGAGGACACCAGGTATCGTGTGTTTTGGTGAAACAATAAATGAATAAGCGCTGGTACTGATATAGAAATAAATGAATTGAGAGAGACACAAAAGGTTTTTCATTTTATTAAGTGGATAACACAATTAGTGGACAGGCATGCGTGCACACTAACTCATAATCAAGTCAAATAATATGCAATCTTATTCTCAATTACCAATTTAAATTAAATTTTATTTGTTAATTTTGGATAAATTTAAGACATGATTAAAATATCAACTACATGTATATAGGTGGATAATTAAGAGGAGAACATAAAAATAAACAAAAAAAAAGGACAACCGGTGAAAAATAAGTATTTGCCAAGTACATATATGTAATTATTGTTTATATTTTTCTTATAGAGGTTTAAGCTAGGATTGCCAATATTACCCCAAATATTGATAAGGTAGTTCAATTCAGTAACATATTATAAGACAAAGAGAGTCCTAAGAATAAAATTGCTAGACCCATTTCCTTTTTGGAGCTGCATCCTTTGCCATACTTGGAGCTCGCTTTCTGATCTTTTTAGAATCAGAACCAGCAGCAGAGAGTTGTCTTGGCTTCAAAGAAGAAATTCTTCCAGACCTATGGTTGGTTGATATTTCTTTAAGAGGACTTACTGATCTAGACTTCACACAACTTGAGAGCTTTGCTGGTGCTGATCCAAGGTCTCTTGCCAAGGCAAGATCATTTTTCTGCAGAGGTGTTTCCTACATTTTGAAAGGGAAAAGGAGAGAGGGGCTGTAATTAGTTTATTAAAGTAGGAATCTTGATCCTGAAAGCTACAACTTCAAGCCTGGAAAGTGCTCACTCACAGGAATTTTGATAGCATGAGGTCGTTCTTGATTTTTAGGAGAGGTATCCGAATCAGATGAGGAAGGACTAGTAGCACTGTCCATGTCATAAACAATGTTATCCAACAGGGCTGGAAATTTCCAACTCTGCAAGGTAGAAGAAGCAGAAGAGGAAGGTCGCTGAACTCTGGTAAGATGCACCAACTGCATAATAAATTTTATATCATCATAGTAGTTCCTGAGGTTTGACCAATTATTCTCCGATCAAATACAACTAATTCCATGATAACGTTAATTTACATGGCAGGGCAAAATCATTATAATAGAAAGATAAACATAATTTGCAGCTTTCAACTTCCTCAATGTGCCACAAATCAGGGATATCTTAACAACCATCAAGCAGGCTGAGTGCCAAATAGGAAAGTCATGCTATAACAAGTTGAAAGTGGGAGAACCTGTAATAAGATAGGGATAATGCACGTAAGAACAGCTACTTACCTTTTCTTCTAATATCAGCACGTCCCTTCTAAATTTTGTAATTATCATGTTTTTCCTGCGAATGATGTCTTCCAGCTCCGCAATTCTCTGTCATAAAGAAAGACGTAATAAATCTGTAAGAAAAGTTTAAGTGCATCAGAAGCAAAAAACAAACGCAAGTTGATTAAACCTTTGATCCGGCCATCTTGCTTGATTGTAGGATAGTTGCCAGCTCCTTTATGGTTGCATCTTTCTCTTCACATTCCCTCTTCAAATTAAATATGTCTTGGTCCACAGCAAAGGTGTTCATCTGTAAGACATGGATATAAACTTTCACAGGTTAAGACATTACCAGCATTTTAATGATTCTACAATCAATATAAGGAGTATGTGGTTTTCAAGGAAAATAACATAAATATATTCATGTTAAGAACCATTTATGCATCCAAAATAAGCAGAAACATGTCATTTTCCTATATACCAAACAGCTTGTTATCGAGATTGCCTATAATTCCTTGTATATAGCTTGACTAACTCAAGTTCCACCGCTTTCATAAGTAGTTTAAGGTTTGAAAAATGGCAATTCCATATCGACACTCAATATATGGAATCCTCTTGCAACATATTTTAGAATGCTGGTGCAAAATTAAGTCGTGATTAAGCTCCGATCAGAAGGCGCTTAGCCAATTATATGAAAGCAAGCTCACGGGCAAAATCACCACCATTTATGCAATGCATTCATGCCAAGAATAAACTGTTATGATCTAGGATATTGCAGACTAAAAAGTAAACTGGCAGTTGAAATGAGAGCTACTGCTCGCATACTTGTTTAACAAGATTAAATCTTTGATTGTGGAAACAAGTTAAACTGGCATGATCAGTATATGTGCACGAATGCATATTCAGAGTTACCTGGATATCTTGTGTAGAAGTAACGCTTGGAGCCCAATCAGACCAATCAGACAAGCGCCGCTCTTCTTGTTCAATTTCATTACCGAAAGGCAGCTTGTATTGGAGTACGTCATCTCCGGTAGGAACTTTGTTGCCCTAACAACAATTAAATCAAAGACAGAGTTTAAACTACAAAATCAGTCAATCGAAAATAGTTCTGCTGAATTTGAAAATCTCACTCACTCACTCACCAACAAACTAGAGGAGAAGAGATGCTGATGTTGATCACAATGCCAACAACCACATTGAGAAAATTGAATCTTGTGGCATCCAAGATCATCAAGTGTAGCCAATCCTTCACATTTGCTCCTACCATTATTAACCTGCTCGCACAAATTGTCCAGCTTCTGCTGCATACTCGATAACACCTCATCCTAGACAGTAATGGCGTAGTACAACAAAATCAAACAAACACTTCTTTTCTCTTAATGACAAAGAAAGGAAATTTACGAGTGAAATGACAAACCCGAAGATTCACAGATTTTCGGAGCTGGGATATAACGCGATTCTTGTTGGATTCAGCAACTGCAACGGCAATGACAGCAACTAGTAGGAATCTTTGTAAAGGAGTGAAGAGCTCCCAGGCCACGATTTCATCTTTTCTGGAACACAAGTCTAAACCTTTAAATACGGATTCAGCGGAACTAGATTCCTCCGCATTAACCAGACGCCCCTGCAGAGACACCCAAGCGAAGAGGCGGGAATGCACCGAAGGGATGCGGCGGCTAGGAGTGAAGTGGCTGGAAAGCCGCCCAGAAGACAACGGAAGCGGAAAGAAACTCACCAGCCAAGGCTGTGGTGCAGGGAAAGCGAGGGAAGTGTCGTCGACTTCTTCTTCCATCAGCATTAACTATAAGTGTATGATTGCGATGAAGATTATAACTTCTGGGAAGACGAAGCACAAAGGAAGAGATCATACGAATGAATGAGTTACCAAAACTTGCTGGATTTGAAATCCCATTTGAGATTTGAGATTTGGGAGGGAAACCCCATCGTCTACCTAATCAGTATTTACATCAAAATCAAAAGTCGTAATTTTTTTTGTTTTGTTCTGTTTTGTTCTGTAAGGTACCATATGAAAATAAGAAAGTTTTGAATTTTGAATGATAATTGCTTCCGAGTCATGGAAAAAAAAAATCTGACACTCGGACGGCAAGATGCATAAAATTAAGGCTGTGTGGAGTTTCCATTTCCAACTTAGGTTGTTGTTGACTATTTGTTACGACTAAAATTTTGAAACAACATTCCGTTAATGAAGGTAGTATTAGGAATGGACCGGATCGGATATATCAGACAACAAAATCTGAAATCTAATTATACTCCCGAGCCTAAGAAGGGTTGGACCAAATTATTCAATTCGGACCAAACTGAAAGGAGTGGTCTTGACTTGATTGATTTCTTTTCTTGTGTATCCAAAACTGACCAATCCACCCTATTTTGGGCTTACTTTGTTATATATATATATATATGTATATTTTAACAACGATGGTGTGTACATCTGTCTATAAACATTGCTTTCGTAATTGACTTATCGAATAGTTTGATATACCAACAAATTTTAATTTAATTTGAATGTCATTTTCGCAACTAAATGTCATATGTACTTCGTGTGACTAATATATGTTTATTATCATAACAACTCAGCTTTAAAATCTCACTAAAGTAATATTGCTTCCATGATTAAAATAACGACAAAAGATTCCTCACACTCCACGTAACTAGAACTAGGTCACGTCCCCACTATCAGAAAAAGCTTGGAGAGGGCAAACGTCATCTACAGGATGCAGATCCGTCACCACCTTCTTGCTCGCCACTTCCAAACTTGTATCCTAATTACGATAAATCGCGATTAACAATCCGAATCTTAATGTAAAACGATGTTTCATCCTTTTCCACACCTCCTCTTTTTTAGGACCAGAAAGAGGACCCAAACTTTATTAAGATGAGAGCGTATCTCACTTTAACAATTGGTACCTCCCACTCAAACTTTTCAATTCCATACACTCCACAAATGATAATGCAGGATTGGACATTTTGGATAAGATGAGCCTCAAACATAGAGGAAAGGTGAAGCGAGTCACGACAAGTCACATTGACTTCATTTCCCAAGTCCATGAAAGTGGCACGTCCAATTTATATTGTCAGAGAGTGTGAGACAGAGATCTGATCAGAGAAGACAAAAACTGCTGTGGGTTGGTGCTCATTCACTCAGCTTCGAACATTAATACCAGAACTAGCACGAATTGGATGGACCTAATCACCTACATAAAGTCTTCTTTATTATAACAGAAAGTAACTAGCAGGTTCAGATGAATACCAGTTTGTTTCCTTTTAATCTCTTAGCTAAAATTTAACTTTAGAATACTTACTATTCTACATCCCATTCTCTCCCTGACACTGTAAACTCTTATAGACCCTACACATAACCAAATCAATAATAATATTGATAATAATAATATGACACACACAACTTTCTGCTGCTACAGCTTCTTTGTGCAGGTACACTTTGCACGATTGTCTGAAAGCACCTGGAAAAGCAACCAACAAGAAAGGTAAATAAGCTAACTTTCAGGAATGATCCTATCTTCTTCAGGATTTTTCATTTACTGTATCATTATCATCGTACCTTAACTTGCCTCTGAAGATCTTTGATGTAATCCACTGCCAAATCCAGCATATCTGATGTGTTTGTTTGCTGCAAAATAGTCTCCAAAATCACATAAACATAGTTCCACTAATTTTGGACAAACATTATGGTTACCTTATCCATGTTGGGTACAAGATCTTGTAGCTTCCTCATACGTTCGCTGATTTTAGTTCTTCTGACCTGTACGAACACTCATGAACGAATCTTTCTTCACACGGTATGTAAATCGTGCCAGTTGGGAAGAACAGAAAACCTTACCCTCTCGGCGATGCTTCTTGGATGAGTAGCACAACCACGCTTGGCTCGGATCTTACACGGTACAGAATCCTGAAACTGCAGAAACTTTTCAATGGTAGACTTTGGTAAACTCAAGTGATGAGCCAACATTGGAGGTCGATTCGTTGGCTCTATACTCTGATAAAAACAACAAAAAGGGTTTGTTATCAGGTGTAATTCTCAGGAAGAACACGCATATATTAGACAAACTCAGCAGTAAAATTCTTGCGTCACCTGAGTTTCTGATGGATTCAGACCAGAAAGGGTCTTATTATCAGTCGCTGTGTCATCCCAGGATCCAACAGGGAAACCTGAGACATAATTATTATTACAGTCTAGTGTATTGTCTCTGTTTCCAAGTTCGGAAATTGGACTCATTCGACCCGAGAACGCAGGAGGTCTGCTTGTTGCAGAAAAAGATGTTTCTTCGTTACCTTTTCCAATCTCTCCCATACCTCTCAGTACTGCATATCCTGGAAATACCATTTTTGAACTCGTCAAATTAACAGTACCAGCACAGAAAGGGAAGAACCACTAAATCCAGATTCCTGTTAAGATATATAAGAACAAAAATCAAACAACTTGACATATTATATTTGATTTGAAACAACTTTAGTTCCTTTCTTCAAACTTATTTCTTTAACCCACCCACTTGCCCGAGAAAATGTTTGTTCATCATAAAAAATCAAATCAGTGAGCTTTTAAGTGTCAATTCATTTGACTTTACAATTCATTCATTTGGTTGTTTAAGAGAGCAGCAGAAGAGAAAGGAAAACTTCTTCTTTTTTGCACCCCTCTTTTGCTGTGTCTCCAACACCTTTGATTAAGAAGGAAAAGCTGAGGGACATACCGTTTTCGAACTCAATATTTATGTTGGAGAAAAGTCCGGCCGGTGAGCTACTGTGCCTAACAAGACCAGAACTACTCCCACCGATTATCTTCGTCTGAGGTAACTGGTCCGTACCCTTCGAATTGTGATCCGGTAAGGGTGGTTTGGAATGATTTTGATAAGAGTTCTGGGAAGAGGAGTTGTAGCTGTTCTGTTGAAGCAACCTTGTTGGCTCTATACTACTCTCTGAACCCAAAGTCTGCTCCTGTTGGCCGACTTGTATGGTTGATTCTCTCATCGGAGAATCTTGCTTGATGTCGAAAAGATTAGGATTTGATGAGTTGTCGGTGTTGCCACCAGAATCGGTCAGAAATCTTGCGAAAATCCGCTCTGTTTCAGGGCTGGTTGGCCTAGTCAGAAGCTCTTCACAGAAGTCCCTGTCCAGAAAGCTAGAGAAGTACGAGCTTGGTGCAGACTGGTACCTTGTCAACCCTGAACTCATCTGCTTTTGCTCATATTGATGATGGTGTTGCTGGTGATGGTCCTGGAAGAAATGATTGGGGAGCTGAAGATCTGACTCCATCTTGGATTCAGATTTCTTGATTAACCCAAGTACAAGGGAAGGTACTTTTTGTTCTTTCAGCTGCATCCAACACAAATGAGCCTAGAGTTCAGCTACTTTTGATGGATGTTGCTTAAGATCTGTCTCCATTCTTCTGCAACGTTGTTATTAACATGAAAGAAGATAAAGACAAGATCTTTACTTGAAAAGGCTGTGTTCTTTCCACTTTCTTTTAACAGGATCCAAAAACCCTGAACTGGGAAGAAAAATTCAAGGAGAAAAGAAAGAAGACACACAGGAAAAGACTCAAACTAATATGTACAAACCGATTCAATTCTAACAAGAAACTCCACTTCAAGAACAACCGAACGGTAGATGTTACATGAAAAAGGAAGAACCAAGGTAGGAGAAAGAGCAGAAACAGAGCTTTGGGAATGGTGGAAGTGGTAGTGGCTGTGGTATGATTCCAATCACAAACACGGACAAAGAGATTGGAGATTAAAATATAAGAAAATGAAACCAGACATTAAAGGGAAGGTTAAAAGAGAGAAGTGGGTGGGTATAGATAGAGCGAAACTTGTCAGTGTCAAAATAAACACAAGAGAACAAGTGAATTAGATGTTGAGAAAAAGAAACAACCATTAGAAGTATGTAGAATTCTGAATTTTTTATCACCAAAACCACCCGAAAAGGACATGTGTCTTAGTGTTGTAATTAACAAAATTTACGTTTGAAGAACACAACACTTTCTGCTTCTAATGCTTTTATGACTTGCGAACAAACTATGATTTAGTTGTAAGAACTAAGAATAGCAAGGATCCAAACCAGACTCAAATCTTCCATTTCAAATAAAAACGACGGGGTTTTGATATTTTGACCTGATCCGAAATCGGATGAGTTTGTCATCTCTATTACATATTCTTGGTCTTGGTCCCTCTTATTATCTCCTGACCACATAATTCATTCATCATGATTTGGACTCTTCGTCTCTTCTTTGATGCAATGTCTTCCCATTTTAATGGAGTCCAGAATGGATGATTGAATTGGTTGCGTTTTCTTTTCTGTTTTCAACTCATGATAACTTTACACACGATGGAACGAAAGCGGCTCTGCTCAACCTACATTTACGACAATCAATCGTACACTCAGAAATAAATACAATGATACGTGGACAAATTTCCGCCATTCTTATTGCTTGTTTGAGCACACACACTTTTCACGTTTCTCTGACAGGACCTGAGGTAGAAAAAAACAAAAAAGAACAGTTAATTGCGAAAGGGGAAAACGCAAATTCCGGGCGAAGCAGGTGATGTTGTTTTTCTATATTTATCGTATAGTACATACCTTCACCTGACTCTTAAGGTTTTTGATGTAATCAACTGCCAAATCCGGCATATCTGCAGTGTGTGTTTGCTGGAGAAACCCAAACCCAATTTGCAAATGATCATCATCTTCTTCTCTAAACTTAAGCTTACCAAGAAAGTTGAAGATCCTACCTTTTCCATATTAGGAACAAGATCCTGTAGCTTTCTCATCCGTTCACTAATTCTTGCTCTTCTAACCTGAAACATAACAAGTCCTTACATGTACTGTTTTTGGCAACCATTTCTCGAGATTAAATGGGAAAAAAAATGGAGGAAGAGAGGCTTTAACCCTCTCAGCGATGCTTCTTGGATGTGTGGCAAACCCACGCTTTGCACTAACTTTACATGGCACGGAATCTTGAAACTGCAGAACCTTTTCCATGGCAGACATTGCTGCTGAACTTGTTGGCAAACTCAAGTGATTAGCTAACATAGGAGGTTGATTTCCTGTCTCTAAATTCTGTTCAAAACTCAATCACAAAATGAGTTAGGAAGTTCCCAAAAGATCTCGAGATAGTAAAGCTTGTCACGTCCTAAAAATTTGACCCACCTGCATTTCAGAGTCATGCAAGTCAGAAAATGTGATATTATCCTCCCAAGATCCAATACCGTAATCATTATTAACGAGGCTAGTTTCTCCTTTGCCAACTTCTGCAATTGTACTGATTCCTCTACTTGCTGCAGGAGATGATGCTTCTCTGAGCAGTGCATAGCCTGCCAGTAACAATCTTAACACTAAAACACCGTATGGTGCATAAAATGGAAATGCCAAGAAGCAAATCAAGACTCCTATTATTAGTAGTACAAAACCATAAATCAGACAACTTGGTATACTAATTTTTAAGTCCCACTTGCCGGTAAATTCTAAAAGTCCAATCAAGTTCAAGTGTCAATTCGTTTATGTATGCTTTATTCATGCAATACATTAAATGGTAGTACGATGGAGTAAAGCCTCCGAAACTTGAGGAAAGGTGTAGAATGATTACCGTTCTCGAACTCGATGTTCATGTTGGAGAAAAACCCTGCAGGCGAACTGCTATGTCGAAGTATGTTGGTATTATTGGCACCCCTAGTTCTCATTCCGGTATAATTGGACGTCGCCGGCCTATAGTCCATGCCAGCTTTTGAATTTTGTTCCGGTAATTGATTTTGGTACAAGTTATGCTGGGATCTTGAATCATCCATGATCTGTACGGACTGTACCAGTTGGTTGACTGGTGAAGTGGGTGGAGAATGTTTCTTCATCTTGTAAACATTTTGATGGGACGATGAGTAATCTGAGTTATTGGCGAGAAGTCTTGAGAAGATCCGCTGTGTTTCAGGGCTGTGCGGTCTGTTCATGAAGTCTTCCCCGGAGTCGCCGCCGTCCAGGAAACTAGAGAAGTAGGAGCTTGGAGCAGATCGATATCTTGTCAACCCAGAATTCAACTGCTTCTGATGATATCGATGCTGATCCGACTCCATGTTAGACCCTCAAATTCCTTGAACTTTTTCTTTGAGTGGGAGGTGAGGAACAAAGCAAGAACGGAGACCGAAGCAGAGTGGTAGAATTAACAATTGTCATGAAAAGCAAAGTCCAGCTGTATCGTTCCCCAAGTCCAAGAAACAACCCCGAAGAGCAGGCTTTGAAATCTCGATTTTGTCTCGAAGGAAGGAAAGAGGTTGAAGTCAAATTATGTAAACAGAAAAGAAGCAAACCTTGGTTTGAGTCGGACATGGATGAAAAGAGTTAAAGAATTCTTATCCTCGTGTGTATGGTAGACATAATCCATCTGGCATCATATAGTAGTTACAAACTTACCCCTCTTTTGACAAGCAGGAATGACCTAATTGGGTTCAACTCCTCGTTTAAGACTCTTCTTTATAACAGATTTTATGTTCTAGTCACCAAAAAAGAGAAGAAATAAGAATTTTCCCTGTTAATGATCTTCTAGTCTCTTGAGTATGTTCCTTGGTCGGATCAATTGTGGATGTCTTGTTTCTACCGGTAGTATGGGAGTTGGAACTAGTAGGGAACCTAGCGCTGATAGGAACCTGATGTTGAGTAGAGTCAGCGATCAATCAACAGCTGACTAATCAGTATGTAACAATTTCTTGTGCACAGAAGTGCACAAGCTACGTAAGAATTTGAGAGATCTTGGGGTTCTAGATTTACCTCATTTAGAACTTTTGGAGTGGAATCTTAGGAGCTTAGGATTAGTCCGACGAAATTAAGATACCTAATATATATATATTAGAAAAAACTTACCCCTATGCTAATTTTCCTCATAAATAAAATCAATGGAAGGTATGAGGCTTGAGTTCGGCCGGGTCGGAGTCGTCTGACTCACTTAAATTAAAATATTAAAATGATATTATTTTTATTTAAAATTTAAGATATGTTACCAATTATATTAAAATTCACCTATAATTTAGGTTTAATTTATAATCAATTCTATTAAAATGCTCATTTTTCTTGAAATACAATTGATTTAAGTTGGAAGTTTTTTTTAATCCAGTTCTTTCATTGAATTTCGAATTAAATTTAAGTCCAATCTCAAATTTTTTTATAGTTTTTTAAAATAAAATACACATTTAGTTTAAAATTCGATTCAATTAAACCCAAATAAGAAGATAGATCTTCGAGTTCGGGTTGGGTCCGACCCTGAAGCCTGTTGACAACGTTGACATGGAGATTTAAGATGATTGATGGAGGTTGTGTGAATTGAAGCTAGTAAAGAACAAAAAGTGTATTTATTATGCACTTTTAGTTTTCACCACTTTGCTATCTTTTCATCTTACACCATTAACGTTAAAAACCTGACATGATTCACTTTAACGGTTGTTGGTGTAACTTTCAGCTTAGGGAGATTGATTGACTAATCAGTCATTTGGCCGACCAAGTCACGTTGATTGAAAGTAGCTGAAGGAAATTCTGCCCTGGGTTTTATGGAATCTGAAATACAGATACTTTGTCAAAGCTATATAAAACCGGTGGTGAGACTAAAGACGTATAATTGGATTTTAATTTATTTAAAATAAAATAAATATAATTTTAATTAATTAGAATGATATTAATTGAATTTTAAATTATTATAATTTAAATAATAAACTAAACCTGTTATTTACTCCCGTACTAAATAAAAGCAAACTCTGAATATTAAATATATTTATCAATGCATTATATGCGAATCTTTTATTTTTTATACTGGATGAAGAGATTATTAAAAAAATCATTTTTTATTTTATGTATAATGAATTTACTTGGACCAATACGTTGTGCATAAAAAAGATGTTTTATTTTCTTTTCCTAAAAATCACTCTCAGATTTACCTTTTAATTCAAGTTGATTGTTTCAATTTCTATGGAGATTCAAAAGCTTAGACTTTTGAACATGGCCTAACCTACTTATTAGGCTAAAAGTAGGAATGGCAATAGGTTAGACCGGGCCGGACTGAGAGCTGGGTCATATTAGCCTCTGGCTCGGCTTACCGGTGAGTTGACTGACCTGTGGCTCGAGCTATAACCCGACAGGACAGGTCAGTTCGTCATTTATTTTTTAAGTAAAAAAGATCCTAAAAAAAAGTGATATAAAAAATTGCATTTTTTTCAGTTAAAACTGACTAAAAATTAAAAATATTAATTTTTTATCAAAAATTGAAATCTACTTAATTACTTAAAACTCAATCCCTATCCCCCCAATTCCCACTTAAAAATGTCAAGGTTTACATTTGTCAAGACTTTTCATAAAGCATTTAATGCTTCTCAAAAGTTTTTCCATTCATTTAATGGTTACATTAAAACTTCAAGGCTTTTTATAAAGCATTTAATGCTTTTGAAAAGCTTTTCCAATCCTTTTAAATGAATACACAAATAATGTTTTGGTTTAAATAAAGCATTTTATGCTTCTTCACAAATTTTTTATTCATGCTTTTAGATAACCAGGCTATACTGACTGTTGGTTTACCTCCCAAGCTTTAACCAACCATTTTGACATACTTGAGTTTAGCATTCTCCAGGCGTCCATTAACTCCAAACTCGATGAGGAGCTTCCCACCGCTGACTCCACAACTACTTCCCATCCTCTCAGTGTACACAGACACATGGAGCGTGACAGGTTTGCTGGAGAGATGACGTAGGACGGTGGCATCGAGGTGGAAACCAGCGGCGGAAGCTGCAGAGTCCAGGTGATAGATATTCATATTCAGGTATAGATATTTATTCTTTTAAGTATGAGAAGATAATTTTCGAATTGAAAATTGTAGTTATATGCATCAGTTATATGAAGCATAAAAATTGGTTTGCACAAGCATGCATATATATGTGAGGTCAATAGGTTTCAGTAATTTCTTTCACAAGTTGTTGAGCAAAATTGGCGGTATAGATATCAAGTTGTTATATATGTTCTTGCTTTGATATAACTACTGAAACTGTCTTATAAGACAATGGATTATGTGCAATCAATATAGAATTCTGCCTGTGGTTTCAAGGAGAAACTAGTGTGGTATGAAGAGTGAAGTTATGAAGTCTAATGGGAGAAATTCTTTTCATCTTGAAGAAAATCAGACTCCACAATTGAAGGAAAATGCATCAGGTAGTCAAATAGAAAGTACAGCTACTACTGGTATTTTAAGAGGTACAATAATAATCTTTATGCAAATTTAATAGATCTATATATGATGTGCTCTTTGCATTAGTACTGATTTACTTAAAGCACCTCCATTTTTGCTCACATTCAACTATTGCGTTATTTTTTTAGGAGTTTATGGAAATATTATCAGAAACTATTGTTTACCACCTTCCTCTTCAATTCTTACAAATTAGAACTTTTTGGAAAGAAGAATATCATCTGTTCAAACTTATTTACAACATAATGGTGTTAAACCAATTTCTGAAGCAAACGGAAACCAAGCATCCAGTTTAACCAAGAGCAGTTTAACAATTTCTGGATTCAAGCAGAGGCATCCATTTACAAATCTTTCAAACTGTGCTAAGAACCTTTTCAAATATTTTAACTCATTAGTTGTTCCAAGTTTGTCAATGATAGATTGTATATAAAAAATGTTATATTTTTTTGTAACTTATTCAATTTCATATACTTTCTTTTATGTTTAGAGGAAGTTGGTTGCTCTAACAAACGACTTAAATCAAGGAAAAATTTTGAAGTAAATAGCTTTCCTCAGATTTAATCTGTTGCAAGTTCACCATGTTTATTAGAAGTATGGGCAAATGTAGTGCTATAACTTGCAATCGTAAAATTCATGACAAAATTGAAGCTTCAAACATTGCATGTGAAATTGGATTGCCAAAACTAAATGTTCCACTGGAAGATTATACAAATAATGAAGTCGATGGCATTACTGATCTTGTGTCAGAAGATTTACAATGTGAATTATCAGATGAAATTGGCAGCACAATAGATAATAATGTATGGTATGATATAATTGTAATTATGCTAAATTAACTGTCTTTAAATTTTTTATGTAATAATTTTTTCTTCTTTGTTACAGCTATTGTAAATGAATTGAATGGTGCATCTATTCAACAAGGTACACTTGACATATTTAATTTTTCTATTTATATAATTTTGTTAAGACATTGTATTAATTTTTGTTTCTCCAATCTACTTATAGGGTATTGCATAATTGAATTCATGTATTATTATTGCAGTTGAAAGTGATGATGCAAACTATGCAACTGAGATTAATAAAGATGATATTATTGAAGAAAGCACTTACTTTGCACATAAAGGTTTAATATCTCAGAGGTTGTTTAACGTCTTTAACATAATTTGTGTTTCCCTTAGTTAAAATTAGATTTATTTTTCTTTGACAGAATATATTGGCCTTGGTGATCCTCAATGTGTCTGCACTTACTGTGGAGCTCAAATGTGGTACTGTGAGAGGATTCAGAAATCTAAGCACACTGCCAACCCTAGATTTGGTCTTTGCTATGTTCAAGGAAAAATTCAACTACCACATTTCAAGCAACCTCCAAAGTATATAAGGAAGTTAGTATTCAATAAACAGTTGGCAATATCTAAACAATTTATGAAATATATTAGGATTTATAATATGATGTTCAGTTTCACTTCTATGGGAGGAAAGGTTGACAAGTCACTTAATGATGGACATAGTCCTTATTCTTTTGTAACGTCTGGCCGGAATTATCATCATATTGGTAGCTTACTTCCATTTGAAGGCCAACCACCAAGATTTTCCCAAATATTCATCTTTGATACAAAATATGAAATGGATAATCGAATGACTGTTATAATGTACATCTTAAATTCATGTCATGTTTTGCATTTAATTTTTATCTCATTATTAATTTCCAATGATGAAACTATACGTTCCATTTTCAGATCAAAAGATGATGACAGTTTTCTTGATCGTAGTATTATAATGAATTTGAAGGAGATGCTCGATAGTTATAACATATTGACTCAGGCTTTTAGAATGGCAAGAGATAAATTTCAAACATGCAATAGCAAGAATTTGAAGCTAAGACTAATCCACAAAAGAGAAAGTGATGGCAGAACTTATAACTTACCTACAACATCACAGATAGCAGCATTAGTGGTTAGTGATGTGGATACTTCAGATATTGGGAAGGATATTATTCTTCAAACACAATGTGGGCTATTACAAAGAGTACATGATTTGCATCCAGCCTATCTTCCTATACAGTACCCTTTGTTATTTCCTTATAGTGTAGAAGGATATAGAGAAGATATCTCTCATAGTGATGCATCACTATCAAGTACTAAAAAGAGGACTAAAGTCACATTACAGGAGTATTTAGCCTTTAGAATGCAAGATAGAGACGATGAAAAATCTCTTCTATTGCATGTTGGGATACTATTCTAACAATTTGTTGTTGATGGATACATAATGATGGAAAATCAAAGAATCAGTAGAGCTGATCTTTATAGCACTGTTTCAAAAGCAGTATCACAAGGGCATACATCAAGTGCGTATGTTGGTAAACGTATAATTTTGCCGTCAACTTTTATTGGAGGGCCAAGATATATGATACAAAATTATCAAGATGCAATGGCCATCTGTAAATGGGCTAGCTATCTTGACATCTTTATCACTTTCACTTGTAATCCGACATGGCCTGAGTTGACACGTCGATTAAAGGATTTGAATTTGAAAGCATAAAATAGACCAGATCTAATCGTTCACGTTTTTAAGATGAAGTTAAATTGTTTGATGAAAGAGCTAATGCGAGGAAATTTTTTGGCACAGTTCAAGCTGGTAATTTTTCTCTCCATTATTCTTTAATTTGTATCATGAGTTTCTATTGGTTTGACCTGTTAAAGTAGTTTTTTTTCCTTTTAACATCATATTGCGAAGCATTTGTAATTGTTTGACTTGCAATTGTTGCTTCATTGAATTGTTCTATTCTGTTAATGACTATTTTAGTACATATTTCATGGTTCATATGTTCCTTATGTATTTCTTACAAGCATATTTAACTAATCATTTAATGTTCATCCTTTATTAAAGATCCCCTCAAATGTTAATTGATAAACACAATATATTCCAATATCTGTTCAATCATTTGCATTATTAAATGTCATTATTTTAAAGTTGCTTCATCAACATCTCTTTTCAAGTAGATCCTGACAGTTAACTGATATATTTTATATATTGTATAATATATTATTTGATAGTTTTTTTCACCCTTGTGTCAGTTGTTTACACAATTGAGTTTCAAAAACGTTGCTTACCTCATGCTCACATCCTTCTGTTCTTAAATGATAAAGAGAAGTACCATAATACTGAATAGCTTGACAAGATTATTTGTACTGAGATTCCAGATCCTGTTACTAACACAACTTTATATAATATTGTTTCTAAACATATGATGCATGGACCTTGTGGAAGTCTAAATCCTAAAATTTCATGCATGAATGAAGGTAAATGTAGAAAATATTATCCTAAATCTGTTGGAAGAATCACTTGTTTTTTATGATGAAGGATTTCCCATTTATAGGAGAAAAGATGATGGTAAGTTGATACACAAAAAAGGGGTTAACCTTGATAATCAATTAATCGTTCCTTACAGTCAGGAATTAGTTCTGAAATATGCATCCCATATAAATGTTGGGTACTGCAATCAAAGTTCATCAATTAAATATCTTTTCAAGTATTTGAGCAATGGAAATGATCGAGTTACTGTTGCCTTATATAATCAGAATCAAACTTTGAGCAATAATGAAATTGATGAACCTAAAATGTTCTTCAATTGTTGATTTATTTCTTCTCATGAAGCATGCTCTAGAATATTGGGTTTTGAAATTCATTATAGACAACCATCAGTTGAGAGGCTTTATTTTTACCTTCCTAATCAACAACAAGTATACTTTACAGAAGGGAAAACACTTGAATCAGTTGCTAAGAAGCCAAAAAACAAAGAGCATGTTTATTGCTTAGATAGAGGATAACAAGAAATTCCCATAAGGTAAACAGCTCACCTATGCAGAGTATCCCTCTAAATTTGTCTACCAAAAAGAGAATAAAAAATGGAAGAAAAGAGTCAAAGGACAGAAAATTGGTAGAATGATTCATGTTTCACTATGTGCTGGTGAACTTTTCTATCTCAGATTTCTATTGAGTCAGGTGAAAGGATCAGAGAGCTATAAAGATATAAGAACTGTTAATGGAATTATTTATCCAAATTTTAAGGATGCATGTTATCAACTTGGGTTACCAAGTGATGATAGAGAATACATTGATGCTATTAATGAAGCATCTTTGTGGGGTACTGCTCATTATTTGAGATCTTTATTCATTACAATGCCTTTGTCCAATTCTATTTCACGGCCGGAATATGTATGGGACAAGACATGGAGACTTCTAGCAAAAGATATTGTTTATTCTCAACAAAAAAATATTGATGCAATGGTGAGCAACACAATCTTGGAAATATTTCCAAACTATTGTATTTTTATTGGTTCAAGCATTGGATTATATTTCTCTTTATACTCTTTCAATTTGTGTCATTCATACCGTGAATTATTTTATATCAAATATTTATTTTCCTTCCAATATTCCTCATTTTTTATGTTTATACATTAGATTATACTTACTTACTTTACTTTTTGCCAAATAATGTTTACTATTGTTATATATTCAAGGTTGCTTAAACATTTAGTGTATTTTTTTGTGAAAACCATTTCAATATTAACAGCTGTAATTTTTTGTTACAGATTTAAGACTTACAGATTCTCAATTGCAAAATTTTGCTCTAGCTAAGATTGACAATCTTTTAAAAGCAAATGGTAAAAGCTTGTAAGATTTTCCTCCAATGCCTATTCCTCAAGGCCATTTTGATCTTGATTTGAAAAATAGACTTATTGCAGATCAGTTAAACTTTAATAGGCAACTACTTTTAGAACAGCTAAGTACTCTCTTGAGCACAATGACTGCAAAACAAAGAGTTATTTATGATACAATTATGAAATCTATAATTGAAAACAAAGGATGTACTTATTTTTTGTATGGCTATGGTGGAACAGGATAAACTTTCATATGGAATGCTCTCACTTGTGCATTAAGATCAGAAGGTCATATTGTGCTCACTGTAACATCCAGTGGTATTGCATCAACCTTACTTCCTGCTGGACGCACTCCTCATTCTAGGTTTGCTATTCCTATTCAATTGACTGATGAATCAACATGTAATATCAAACAAGGAAGTTTCAATGCAGAGTTGTTGCAAAAAACTAAATTGATAATTTGGGATGAAGCTCCTATGGTTAAGAGGCAATGCTTTAATTCTCTAGACTGCACAATTCGTGATATTCTCATAACTGAAGTTCCTAATAGTCTTCATAAACCCTTTGATGGAAAGTCTGTTGTAATTGGTGGTGATTTCAGACAAATATTAACTGTAATTTGTGGTGGTTCTAGATATGACATTGTTCATGCAGCTATGAAGTCTTCTTACTTATGGCCTCTTTGTCAAGTCCTAACTTTGACGGAAAAAACAAGTGATTGCATGTAAATTCTTAAAACGCTAATGCTGATGAATTGAAAGAGTTTTTAGATTAGGTGCTTAAGATTGGAGATGGTAAATTATCAGAACCTAATGATGGAGAAACACTTGTGGAAATACCTCCTGAATTTCTACCGACTGAGTTTCGTGATCCTGTTGCAGCTATTGTTGATTCAACTTATCCAGAGATTAAAAAAAATTTAACGATCCAAGCTACTTGAAGGGCAGAGCTATTTTAACTCCAACTTTGGATGTTGTTGATAAAGTTAATGATTATATTCTATCTCGTATTCTTGGTAAAGGTAAGGAATACCTAAGTTGTGATTCTATATTTGCAACAAATGAACAATGTAAATTCTTACAAGAATTACATCTGGTTGAGTACTTAAACACATTGCAGTGCTCAAGCTTTCCTAATCACAAATTGATATTGAAAGTTGGAACCCCTATTATGCTTATACGAAATATTAATCAATCTGCAGGACTTTGCAATGGCATATGACTTATTATTACACAGCTTAGTGTTAATGTTGTAGAAGCTAGACATATATCTGGGACTCACTTTGGTGAAAGAGTATACATCTCTAGAATGACATTGACATCTGCAGAGTCAATTTGGCCCTTCCAACATCAAAAGAGACAGTTTCCATTCAATATCTCATATTGTATGACAGTAAACAAAAGTCAAGGCCAGTCTCTTGATTATGTTGGATTGTAACTACCAAGGCCCATTTTCACACATAGACAATTATATGTGGCAGTTTCAAGGGTGAAATCAAAGCATGGAATCAAAATCCTGGATCATAATACGAAAAATGAAGAATTATTTGAGACACTCAATGTTGTTTATAAAGAAATATTTCAAGATCTTTAGCATTATGGTCCATTTATTCTAAAACATTTATGAACTGTTTAATATTATCTTTAACACCAACCACATGCTAATTACTATAATTAGTTATTTTTATATTAAATCTTTGATTTGATTCATTTATGTTGTAGTTTCTTTGCTTATTTTTGTTATTTACATTTAATAGATTGAAGCTTTAGTTTTGAATGATTTGAGTGATTTTTGTTTCCATATTTTCTTACATTCATATTTCCTATGCTGACTTATTTTCCTTGTATAAATAAAGCTCATTTGGAATGCTTCCCTAATTTATCTTTTTAGTTTTCTATTCATTAAGATTTTCTTTCCTAACATATGTTCCTTGAATTAAAAAGCTGTTTAGGTAATGTGAAAATGTCTTCCATGAAAGTCAACTACAATGGTCAGTTGCATACTGAGAAGGAGTCTTGGAAAATAGCTGTAGGAATTATTAGGCTGTGGAATGTTTCTTATCGAAATTTCCCTAATGTTATCTCTAATCTGCAAATGTTATTCCTTGATCAGAAGGTATATTCATTTTTTATTTCTTATTAATGATACTGATAGTTAACTATGTTAAAATGATTATAGTTTATAAACAAATTTGTTAAATTTTCGCGGGGAGATAAAATCCAGACTACAATTGGAATAGAGAAGTTAGTGATTAAGCATCATGATTCAGTAGAGGAAGGCAAATGTGCCATCATACATAAATTATTTGTGGTTGACAATTCTGGAGATTATAGAGCAAGTCAACACAAATATAAGATTAATTTCCACTTTGGCACTACCGTCAATGCTGTTGATTTGGATATTCCTCCGTACTCTTTTAATTTCGTGCCATTCACAGATATTCTGGAAGATAAGATTCTTAAGGGTTATTTGATTGGTAATCATATATATATATTTCTTCAGTGGTTTCCATTTCTATTTTAACATAATAAGTCATTTATGACATGATTTCTTTATTTAGCCTTTATTGACAAATTGTTTGTCCGGTCAAACAGATGTCCTTGGAGAGACGACTGCATATGAAACTTGTAAAGAATTCCAAAGGAATAATCTCAAATCAAAATTAATGAATCTATATCTGACAAACAAGAGGTTATCTTTACTTTCAATAACTATTGTATTATACTCTTTGTATGCAAAATAATATTTATGCGTTAATATTATTTTTCAGTAACAACAAGATCAAGTGCACATTGTTTGGTGAATATGTTGACTTTTTGCTGAATACAATGAGGGATACACAAGAAATTTCAATCATTATTATTTTTCAGTTTGCTGTGATATCAAACTCAGCTGGTACATTATTATTTTTAAAGCATTTTATGCAGTTTACATTATTTATTTTTGTGCAAAAAAAACAGAAGATATCACTCTTTTTCGTGCAGGAGAAATCAAGATTTCTAATGCTTGGAATGCTTCAAAACTACTGATTAATCATGACATCCCTACTGTTCAAGATTTTAAATTGAGGTAATTATATTTTTATGATGGCTTATTATCATCTTATTCTGAATTTGTATCATTTCATATATACGCACTACCTATTTATTAATTCTTTTTTACTTTAGCCTTAGTTTGATAATGGATGGGGAAACTTCTTCCCAGAGACACCCTCAACTTGATCATCCTTTCTTAATTCAATCCCCTTTGAATGATTTCTTATCTTTTGAAACAAGAAAAAAGGTTACTGAACTGAGACGGTGTGAGGTAAATTGAAAATGCATAATGCTTTTCTTCATTCTGAATTTATGCACCTATATCTTACAAGCTGACCTATATTTTCATAACATTACAATAGAATGGTATTTATACTATTCTCGCAACCATTAGAAAGATCCATACTGAGCAGAGTTGGTACATTGATGCATGCTCCATTCATGGATGTAAAGTCAAAATTAAGAATGAGCTACTTATGTGCTCTAAAAGTCGGAACACTCCAAATAGAATTGTAACGAGGTATCCATCATTTAAATTTTATTTAAATTTAATGTTCTGTAATGATAAACACTAATCTTTGATATATTTATGTATTCTAGATATAAAGTGCATGTTTAGGTAAAAAATGCTTATGATGGTCTGAAGTCATTTGTGTTATTTGATGATCAAGCCTTCTCATTGATTCAAGTTAGTGTAAATGATCTCAGAAACCATCTAATTAAGGTTTGTAGAAGATTATAATCTTTTTTTTTATTTTATTTTTGATAATAAATTGTCTACTCTTTTGTGTGTTTACTTAGAATTAATTTGTTAATTAGGAAGGAGATGAAGATGGGTTTCATGATGAGTTAGAATGCTTGGTTAAGAAAACTTATCTTTTCAAGGTACAAGTCACTGAATTTAACAAAATCAACAAATCTTCAAGTTTCACTGTCAAGAAAGTAAGTTGTAATGGAGAACTGATTAGTAAATACATGGATTCTCCACCCCAGTCTTAGGTATTACTCTACTTCCCACTACAAAGAAGATGTTAGGCCCCGATTCCGGAGTCTAACCTTCAGAAAATCATAAGACTTATCATTATTGGGTCGTCTTCTCAAAACTCCCCTTTTCTAGGCTCAGCTCAGCTCTTAGAATAGTCGACTACTACGATGGTAGTCGACTAGTCTATTTATCCCTTTCAACCTGAATACCTCAAGGATCAGCATTGGTGAGTCCTCACTTTACACATATACCTGCTTCGGGGCTATTAGTATAACTTTTCCTGTAGGCATCCAAACTAGGGTTTCTTTCGATAGATTGAAAGAGGACTTCAAGAGCTACAACTTTCATGAAGACCTCGAAGGCCAATTTTTCTTCTAAAGGGTCGATAATAGGGCAGAAGATAACCATGAACAGTAACCCAGACGATAGCGTGAGCAGTAATACAGACGATACTCTGTGAGCAGTAACACAAAGGAAGTCTGTGAACAATGACACAGACGATACTCTGTGAATAGTAACACAGAGGATATTCTTAAACTCATATTACTTCTTAACTCCTTCTTATAATCCTTGGCCTATGATCTATCCTCTGTGGTTGGCTTTTATCTTCTGTGTTGACCATTTATCGTCTGTGGTCTAACCTTTATGTTCTATCTTCTATGTGATGACGTGTCCTCTGTGTGCTGATGTCATCACAGACGATACTTCTACACTCTACTCATCCTTTCTTCTATGTTCCATCTTCTATGTGATGAAGTGTCCTCTGTATTCTGACATCATCACAGACGCTACTTCTATACTCTACCTATCCTTTCCTCTATGTTCTATCTCTTGTGTGATGACGTGTCCTCTGTGTTCTGACGTCATCACAGACGATACTTCTATACTCTACCCATCCTTTCCTCTATGTTCTATCTTCTATGTGATGACGTGTCCTCTGTGTTCTGATGTCATCAAAGACGATACTTCTATACTCTACCCATCCTTTCCTCTATGTTCTATCTTCTATGTGATGATGTGTCCTCTGTGTTCTGACGTCAGCACAGAGGATACTTCTACTATTCATTCCTCCTTGCCTCTATGTTCTGACGTCATCACAGAGGATATTTCTATTCTTCATTCCTCCTTGCCTCTGTGTTCTGACGTTATCACAGACAATATTCTTCCATTGTATTTCTCCTTTGCATCTACCTTATTTATTGCAATCCATCAACCTTCTTAACCTCTCTTATTTATTCAAAACTCAGGTCAGAATCACCCAAACGTGATCATTATTCATTTCTCACACCTCAAAATTATTTTGATCAACACATGCAACATGAAACTTAACCGTGATCCTGATCATGCGCAGCATCATACATATATTTCATTCATCCCCAAATGAATATTTGTTTTATAAGGCTTTAATAACCTTACAAGTCATAATACATCAGTACACTTAGACTAATAAAACTTGAAAGGTGGCTAAAGCCTTAAGTTCTTAAAAAAAATCAATCTTAAAGGTTACAAAAGAACATTTGCAGATTGGGGTGCTGCCTTGTATCCTGAATTATTCACTTTCTTGTGCTTCACCTGAATTGGACAGAAATTGGAGAGGGTGAGCTTAAAGCTCATGGGTAACAGATTTATAACTTAGAAACAAGCAGAAAACCTTTTTGCACAAATAAAACATATTCAGTTACAAATCATGTATGCATTCATCTTGTCAAACAAATCATGAGCACATCAGAATGGTTCGGGTGGATCCCAAACAGAATGTACTACACATTTCCCTTAAGGGTCCTGTGTAGCTATGAACAGAACGTACTAGCGCAATTCCAATTTATGATCTTACGTAGCCGTAAACTTATGGGAGTCCATAAAGGAACTCCATGTCACTAGTGGGTAGGCGGGAGAAGCCTTTAGACAAGTGCACTTGACTTAACTTAGGGGACTACCACAAACCTACATAACACATATACTTCATGATCTTGAAAACTTACTACCCAAAATGGAAATTCTTGAAAACTTACTTTTCATATCCGAAACATGGTTTCATAAAGTTTGCAACTTTTTGAAGACAACATTTTTGTATGTGAAACATATAGCAACATATGACACTTTGTGCTACAATAAACAAGAACAAACAAATGCACATTTTTTTCGTAAACGAAATCATTGAAAGAAAAACATTTATGGCTTATTACTTCATCATAAAACTATAACCCACCTTAAAAATCCTTGCTTGCTTAGGTATCTTAGCCTTTCCTCTTGATTCCTTTGCCTCTCTTGAACCCCTCCTTGATTTCCTTCATAAAGACACAACTCTCATTCAACAAAAATCTGGATTTGACTAACCCATAATGCACATTCACTAAAATGAATTCTAGAATACTTAACCCATAT
>JANZXR010000003.1:33644737-33656399 GCA_027575705.1 Erythroxylum echinodendron
GGGTTCGCGGTCGGAAAATGTTTGTTTTCAGCGACGGATTTACCCATTTCCGTCGGTAAAGTGCGACGGATTAAATGCCGTCGGTAATATTCCGACGCAAATTCTGAATTTTCTTGTAGTGATTTGTCACACTGAAATAGACATTATTTTCTCAGCTCAAATGACAACCCATTTTTTTCCAAAATGAAGAGACCAATATCAGAAACTTCTGAGAATGATATGCCTTTATGTGATTTAATATCACCACAAATGTCTTCAACTAAGTTGACCACCAAAATCAAAAGAGAAAAGTTAACTTAACTATGAAATGTTCAACAATGACCTTTTTTTTTTCAGCTTCTTTTTGTTTAGAAAACTATCTATCTATTTTGGGGCCTGCTAGTGTTTTGTACTTGAATAGTAAACTATCTATCTTTTGTAATTGTATAAATATGGCTCTCATGTTTTGGGACTCATTTTGTTTGCAAGATTCCTATTTTATCATAATCTTATTTTATGACATGCAATATGTAGATTTTGTACTTGTGTTTGCCTTTTAATTCTGTAGTTAAAATTCATTATTTACTTTGTAACAACCCGTGCAAAACACGAGGTTCAGAACTAGTTTAATTAAAATTGTTATATTAAAAAATAAATTTAGTTTATAAGAACGGATCAATTTACAAAAATTGAGTGAATAATTAATAACCTAATCAGTTTTTAATAACAATAATTATTAAAATAAATAAGTTAATCGATTTAAAATTAAACTAATTGAATCGTTTGAATTTTTTAATTATATATTTAAGCATTTGTTTTTTAACATAGTTACAAAGTCTATGGAGAATCGGCCTTTTTTTTAAATGTAATTATGGTCAATTTTCTAAATGATCTCCTCAATATTGGGGCCCAAAATATTAAAATCTCACATGAGCTTGTTAGGTCCAACAGCAGATGATTTTCCCAGATAACTAAAAAACGCATTTATTGAAAAATAGACTACTTCCCGAAGCACCGAATTGTTGATTCCGATTTGGGAGGCAAAGACTCGTGTTAGAAATAATAACAAAACACAAAATCAGACGGATTGCTATTCCATTGGAAGTTAAACATTTTTATGCTGATTATCATATAATCTATAATTCAATACATACGAGTGTGTAATTTTAAAATTTTGAAAATAAAATAAATATTGTTTAAATAAAGTGTATGCAATTAATATAGTGATGATCTTTACAAGTAACATAGACAATTTGTAGATGCCAAACGAGTTCGAGACCTCTTATGCTTATTAGTCATGGTCAAAGCAATGCCTATCTTTTTGCTTTGCTTTGCATGAGTTGATCATGACAAGCTCGAGCATCCTAAACTTGGCGACAGTAGTATGGTAATAGTAACAAGAGTAAGTTAAGAATTTTCAATTCAGCGATAGTAATTCCAAATTTGAAATTTCAACAATGTATCCAATCATTAATTTTATACATTGTAATAACAATAGTTCCTAAAGTATGAATTGAATAACCTTATTGTAGGATTGGAAAGTTTAAATTCTATAATTTATTTTCCACAGAAAAAAGTTTAATTTATTTAAGAATTAATTAATTGTATAGTTAATAACTAATATTTATAAAATAAAAATTTACTAACATTATTGGCTAGCATTATATTATAAAACATGTCATGGCCATGGCCATGGCCTCCTAAAAGATGAGGTGATGTTGAATACGAATCATTCACTCAACAACTTCACGTGGCCTATTCATTTAACACACTTTCACATTGCATTTGCAGTCCCCCTTTTTCTTTTTGTTAACTTTATAATCAGTATACAGTTTTATTTTGGAACATAAGCAATTCATAATCAATTAACTCCCGATTTTTTTTAGTTAGCCATGATGTGTTTTAAAAGAGTCTCAATTATAAGAAGTCGCCTTTAAGCTATCTACACTCAGACTAATCTCCGCTCATACCGGGTCAATCCTTAAGAGATAAGGTGCTGGCTAAATAGACCTCTCTATTCTCAAGACTCGAATTTGAGACGAGACATTTAATTAAGGAATGAGAGTGCTGAACATCTCATATTAATCATATTTGTTTAACTCCTGAAATTTTAATCCTTGAATAAAGAACTCTTCACTTCTAGAAAAAGCGAAAGCCTAAATTTATCAGGGGAGGAGCAATTAAGGTTCCGACAAACCCCGTAATTTAAGAACTTTTTGTCTACCCATGCCATCATGTTCAACTTCCCTTTGAAAATTCATAAACTAATAAGCTACAACTTTAAAACAACCTCTTTAATAATTGCAGTTAATTACTTACTTAAATCAAGGGAAATACAATTATCTTCTTCGGATTTCTTCATTACATTATTTCTACATCATCAGTACCTATTTAAGTAATCATTCATACCTATACTGTGTATTCACATTATTCGGAATTTGTGCACACGAGTGACTGCAACATGTATCTCCAATCTTGTACTTCATATCATCAAATACAAATGAAATATATATACTTTTAATTTCAAGAAAATTAAAATTTTGAATTATCTTTTTTTCCACCAATTAAAATATCAAATATTAACTACAAAAACATGTAATCAAGTATATAATTAATGTTACAAGTGGACAAGAGAGAATCTAATTCTCCCAAGTAAGATTACAAAATAAACTATGCTGCCCTTCTTCTTCTTCTTCATGCTCTAAATCAATTTCTTCATGCTCTAAATCAATCTTATTTATGTACGTACACAAAAACGGCGTCTTTCTTGTTTATATGTGGAAAGAGTTAGTTATGTGCAAACTGTGTTTCTAACATGTGCGGTTAGAACTAGAACTCCGTGAAGGAGATCTTCTTCTGACACTCATAAGACGGCGACGGTGGAATTGACGGCGGCGCTCTCAGATTCTGGAAGTACTCCTTTATGTCAACCCACTCAGTGCTTACATTCCCCGTCGTATCCAAGTCGTCTCTCGACGGGATATACGGCGGACGTGAAACCTCAGTCAGTAGCTCCCACAGGACACCCTTGAAGAACACGTGTTCCTTGATCTCGCACGCGCCTCCTTCATATCCCAGCCTCCTGGTCGGGTCCTTCTCTAGCAACCGTTCGATCAAGTCCGTTAAATCGTTCCGTTTGCCCACAAACTCCGGCTGTTTCATCAAAACGTTTCTGAACGTTTCTTTTCGGTTTTTCCCTTTGAAAGGGGTCGTACCATACAACATCTCGTAGCTCAATATGCCCAGAGCCCACCAGTCCACTGCGAACTCGTGTCCATCTCCTCTTACAACCTCCGGCGACACGTACTCCTCTGTACCAACAAATGAGTTTGACCGTTCTCCGTCGACGAAGCTATGCTTCCTGCGACCTACCGGGCTAACTCGGGCTGAGTTCGTCTTCTTCAACCCTTTTTGATCATTATTCGGCACCACAGGAAACCAACGGCTCATATTCCTGCGGTTGTTTTTTCTGTGAGCATTGACAGGCTGATGATCATAACCGCGATGGTTGGAAGACAATAATGTTTTCATTCTCGGCTTTGTTAACGATCTTGAAAGGTCGAAGTCTGTAAGAGTGACGTGACCCGACTGTTGTACGAGGATGTTCTCGGGCTTCAGGTCTCGGTAAACGATGCCCATGTCATGGAGATGCTCCAAAGCACAAACTATCTCTGCCAAATAGAAGCGAACAACTGCGGGGGAGAAAACACGATCCGTTTGACGATGACGGAGGACGTTAAGGTCGCCGCCGGGACAAAAAGGTACAGCCCATGCTAAGAACTCGGAGTTCTCAAAGGAAGATAATAAGTGGGGAAGAAATGGATTAGCATTACAGGCAGCAAGCTTGGCCAAGACTTGGATCTCCCAACGAGCACGACGTTCGGCTTCGAACTTGGTGTTAAGACTGGATTTTTCGACGACTTTGAGGGCAAAAGGGGTACGAGAAGCAGGATCTCGTGTCTGGTCGTGGGCAAGGAACACCGTGCCCATGGCTCCTTTACCAAGTACCTTAGTGGCTCGTAGGTTGTCCAAGTCTACGTCAGTCAAAACTCGTTGACGTTGTTCTTGTGGTGGCCGCTTCTCCATTTTCCGAAACAGAGAAGTGAGGGAAGAGAGAGGAATGATAGGTGGAGAAAAATGACGAAAGAGAAAGAAGAAGAATGGATCGGACAGGGTGTTAGATGGATGGAGTTTAGGGCTTTATAGGTGAATTTACAATTGTTTCTACTTTTCCTTTTTTTATCTTGTTCATCACTCACTCACAACTTGAAGAAGGTAAACATATACATAAATAGGGGCTTTTGTTTTCTAACTGATGGTGGCTATGGCTGCATTTACAATAGAATAATAGAAATAATAAATAAGATAAACAATATTTTAAATATAATTAATAAAACAATGTTATTTTAGTTTTGAAGCACACGTATGAGGTAATAAAACGATAAAATATAAGGCAATAATAGATACCCAAGCAAAAGACAAAACAGGGAGTGATTTTAGTTTTAGGGGATTACGATGATCACATGGAATGTGGAGTTGAAGGTTGAGGAACAAAATGTAAAATTTGTTGGATTGTCGCCGGTGTCTCTTTTCATTTGGTGTACTATGTTCTCATTGTACTGTGATCCGTCCTTTTGTTTCAATTGTTATGCAATTGGCACATGGTTTCTCAATTTGATTCTCTGAGGTTATCTCTACTGCATTTTGTATTTGCTAACCATGTGCATTGCATTGGCTTAAATAAATAAAAAATGATTTTTCAGTAAAATTGCATAAATTCAGGAGAAGTGTTCCTACTTTTGCATTTTATATAATAGTTGGTACGATATGACAGGAAAGTTCCTTTCAACTTCGGCCTCCTATATGCCATAAACTAATTCTGAAATGAGATTATTACAGCGAAATAGAAGTTTAGGTGCTAATACGTTTCCAATTAGTATTAATTCTTCAATGAATCTGTACCATCTTCGTTATCATCTATTTGGGTTTGACGAACATAGTTATTAGTATGACACTAATTGGATGATCTTTAGTGACCACTTATTAAATAAACATAATTTTATCTATTATTTATAATATTGATAAATATTAATACTACTCATCGATTATCGTTTTTGGGTTATTTTCCATTTTACTTTCTTTTCATTTTGCAAATGAAGTTGGTCTAAATCTATTGCAATGGACAGATTAGAATTCAATCAATACATGGTGATGATGGCTGAAAAAAGTCATGATAGGCTATAGAGTATGAGGAAGTAATCATGGTGTGAAAATAATTACAAACGGTGCTCCCATTTTGGAAAAGTATTTATTTGATTAATGTATGGTTTATCATTTTTAAAAGTGATTTCTTGGGCAAATTTCCATTTTCTCAAGAGTCCTTAAACAAGTGTACTATATCAAATTTCAAAAACAACAATTAGAAGCAAATTAATGTTGCTGATTTATGAAGCGATCAAGATTAGTTCCAACTTGTGTTTTCAATTATTCTAGTAGATCGTAGAATCTAATTTTTAATAACATGTTAGTGATTTGGTTTATGATGTTAGGTCGTACTGGTGCATCAAATCCTTTATAGCTATACCTACCTCAAGTTATATATGTATATATATAATAATACTTACTCTTGAATCGAGTCCTTTTTTTTAACATTACTTATTGCAACCGCTGAGACCCAAAGACATACATACAAAGGAAGGAGAGGATTAATGAATCAAACAAACAAAGAAAAGGAAAAGAACATATGTATAGTTTCTTGTTTGTCTTTTTTAGGTTTTATTTTCAAAGCATGCATGCCTAATCCTATATTTGATATCATAAGATAATATCCTTCCTAGTTTCTGCCCATTATTAATTATTTTTGGGATTAATTCAGTAGGATTCATCATCACAACTACATAGAAACTGAAAAGAAAATACAAATCATATCATATCACTCGTGTGATTTTTTTTCCATATATATATGTATATATGTGCTCATCATAACCTCTCCACCCACTTAGCTACGGATGTCCTTAATTTCATATATATGTTGGATCGAATTGAGATACTTTACATCGAAGCTGTTGGGTCTAATATGTGGTCAATCTCAAGCACCAAATACTAAGATACTTTTGGCCTACCATGGCCATTAGTGTTTTCCTAATGCAATATTGCCTTTCGTTTGGTAAGAAATTAGATGGGATCGCGAGATCTTCAAGTATTTTAAATGGCCAGTTCATCTAGCTTCTACATCTTCCATTGACCAACCTCTATGGCCTTCTTCTTTCGTAATTTTTGACAGAATTATTGCTCCGATAGTGTACTTATTAAACTTAGTTAGGTGGGTGATGTCGCCACAAATAGTTTCTAACTGGACATATTTTACATTTTACTTCTATCATCCTTGAAACGAGTTCATGATACAAAATATTACTAATGGTACTTAATGCTCAGTTCATTTCTAGCGAATGGAACTTAACTCATGACGTTCAATTATGCTTAGTTGGAAAAAAATTATCAACTTAAAATGTTAATTAAGAGTTTTAAAAATTAGACACTAAAATAAAAATAATTTTTTAAAAAAACTTTCTAATTCATTATTCCAAAGGTAGGTATAAAGAGAGGTAGGAAAATCTACCAAAATTTAATTTAGAATGCTGTCATTTTCTTTGTAATTATGATTGTAGTCAAATACTCCGTCTTATCAAAAGAAAATAAGTAATATTATGTTTTCAACATCTCGAGTTTTAGGATGTTCAATATTCTTTACTAATCAAAACAAAAGCTAATGCCTTGGCGCCTAACAGCCTCGAAGTAGCCATAGACATAGAAGTTCTAGCTATTGCATTTTCCACCAGATTCTTAAACCAGCAATGTCATGTGATAATATTGTAGCCCAATTCATGGACATAATTAGGCAGCATCTTTTCGAAAGCTTATGGTTCATTTTTTACTTGAGTTGCTCAGTAGGTAACTAGAGATTAATGGGTCATCTATATACTTAGGCATACTTTAGGTTACACAAAATCTCATAATATAGTTTTATCATCTTTTATATTTCTTCAAGTCTTGTGTTCAAAAACATGACAACCCCATTAATAAATTTTAAAAATTCATTAAAAAATAAAAAAAACCCTTTTGAAGTTCCGTAAGTGTATTCCTGTCTGGCATCATTTGGTGGGAGAAAATGTTGTACGCTCCGACTTACTCAGAAAGTAAAGCAAAGTTATAAACTGCTAATAATAATATTCCTCCACCCTTGTCAAAGATCGAAAGATATATATGTACTTTAAAGGAAAAGCTATGTTTACTTTCATGATGTCTTGTCGGCCATCACGAAGACAAAGTTTAGTGAATTCCACAAAAGGTTTTCGATTGATTAGCCATAAAACAAAGGTTTTGTTGTTGTGTGTAGGATGACGACATAAAACCTTCCTTACTTCATTAGCCAAAAACAATTTATTTTATGAAATTGCCCTAAAGTTTTCACAATATTCAAATAATTATCTAAAATTTCGATGTTTATAAATTTACCTTTAAAATTTTAATAAACAAAATTTATTATACTATTATAATTAAATAAGGGTTATCGTGCAAGCATATATTAATATTAATGTTAATTTATAAATTATAAAACTTTTATTATTTGTTTAAAATTTCATGAAAATTTTGAGATTTAATATATATATATATATATATTTTAAAATTAATATGTTACGCTGATTATAATATTTTATGATCCGTACGAGTAAGGGGCGGTCGAGCACTAGAGGGATATGTTGGTGGAATCCTGCAGCAAACAGACAATAGACCATGAGCATAGAACCTCAGCTTTTTTGCACGCATGCACACAGTAAAGAGCCAAAGCTGCGAGCCAAAGGGCACGTAAAGGCATATCTCTTTCTCTTTATATGCTTTTGTTTGAAATTTGATGCTTCAAATAATCTATAGGTATATCATTCTATCCATCATATGAAAATTATCAAAGTATAATGATATTCAACTTTCATAATGCTTGACACGTTCGGATTAAATATTTCTATCTGAAGATAACATATTAAAAAGTGTAAAATTTTTCATTTATTTTTTAAAATTATATTCAATTTCAGTGTAAAAATATATTAATAATTATGTATTTAACATCCAATCATCTATTTCATAATTTAAAATTATATAAAGAAGAAAATATAAATCCATTCCCTTAAATATTAGTATTTACGTGTTCTGTGTGGGAATTAACAAATTTTACGTGGTCGTATCGAGAGTCCATGCTTGTTGATGGCTCCAAAGATTGCTTTTCATGATTGACTGATGAACTTTATGCAGAGGCATGGAGGCTTGGGGGGTGGGTGGGATACTTGGTTGCATCCATTTAGCATCTGCAGTCGCACAATGGAGGAGAAGATGATCACTTTGTGCCTGTATTTCCAACTTGTGCGAATCCTTCTTTTCTTCTTTAAAATGAACATAATGGACAAATTGATTGATCCGAAGATTTCAGGTGTATTATCATTGCCATCGATTGCAAAGATCATCAGCTTTTCTAGAGGTGTATAAAATGACTTCATTTTGGTATATTGCATTTTTTAATTGAAAAAAGAAAATACATTTTGATTTTAGAATTTAATCAAAATTATAATAATAAATAAAATTTTAAATAATATTAATTAAATACACAAATTTTAATTAATTAGTTAAAGGGATATCTTTTATTAATTATTTAACGTCTGTTAGTTATTTAAGTATTCACTTAAACTTTCATTTCATTCTATTTTATATGTCTCTTGAGATGGGATAAATTACATGGGATTCTCTGTTCTATTTACCCAATTCAAACCTTGTTCTATCCAATTTTAGGCACACATTTAAATATGTGGAACAAGGTTGGAATTGAGTAAATAGAACAAAAGATCTATTTCAGGATAAATTCTGATTATGTATCGCTTCATGTTTGTATTATTAACTTTGATTTCTGAAGAAAAAAGGTTGAAGAAATAAGAAAGGAGATAAAATGAAAGGGTAATATAATAATGGACATTGAGTGAGGTATTGGTTAGCAGTACAAGTTAACTCACGGTCATGACATGTTCAAAGTAGGTTCTGAAAAACTTGAACTTAATGGAACTTCAGGTCTTCCGCAGGTCAAAAAAAAAAAGGTAGACTCGAGGTTATAAGGATAGAGTCCGGTTTAATCCGTTGCCAATCATAAATCGAGGTTTATAAACGTTGATATGTGTATACTAGAGATGCACTAGGATATGGAGGGAAGTAGTTTTCTCCATTCCATGAAAACTTCCTAACCCTTAAGAACTTGTATTATAACAACTGTATAAAAGCACATCAATGAAGTGATGAACCATTGCCATTGGTAGTGAGCACAGGAAATGCTTAAATTTTACCTGTATAGAAGGGGGCACGAATATCAGCAGATTTATACTGGGGGGAACCAAACATAATCCTCGAGAAAGTTTTCTGTATTCAAAACGAACAGCGAACGGTCCTGTATGTACCTTAAAAGAATAGCACACAAATCTTTCTTCAAGATGAGAGAGATAAAAAGAGAAGTAACTTTACGTAGGGATGGATTGGACGAGGACAACAGTTCCAACGCATCAAGTGGGGTTTGGCTGAAATCCGGAGTTCGATATATGATGGATTATTTTAAATGGATAGACAAGGCAAAGGCGGTGGCAGACCGAGCTATTCCAACAACGGGATTGCCAATGGAAACTTTAGTTGGGTAGACGAAACCAATGGTTGGATGGGTAAAATTAAACACTGATGGAGCGGTAAACGTAGAATCTCGCATGGCGACAGCTGAAGAATTAATTAGGAGTAGCACAGGACAATGGTGTGGACGCTTCATGCAACATAACGAGAAAGGAATCGAAGTGTCGACAGCTTGGCCAATCTGGCCTCACTATCACATCCTAGTATCTATGCTATTCAGCATCCTCTAATGGCGTGTCTTGAGTACATCCAAAAAGATCAGCAAGGGGTATTATATCACAGTTATAAGCGATAATTTGTAATAGTCCTTTCTCCTTTGTAAAAAAAAAAAAAAAAAACCCATTGTTGCCAATTATAATAAAAGATTTATATCAAATTAGTAAGCTTAATATTTTATAAAATAGATTAGAAAAGGTTTGATATTTTTTAATTTTATAATGCATACTAAGAAATTAGCTCTGTATAAGATAATCATATATATTTAAATTAAAAGACTTAAAATATAGTTAAAAGGGAGGCAAAAGGGCCCGGGCAAACCCGGTCCAGCCCAAACTTCAAATGGAAACCCACGTGTTGGGGAATACAAGATTCGTTGACAGGGATGATGTCAGAATACAAGAAACAACTCAAAAGTTGGAAAACGACTTGGACCAGGCAGATATTATTTGAAAGATTGGACCAAACAGATATTCCTGGAATGAAGTAACATCTTTAGTAAAATCCACCCATTAGTAAAGCCTAAAGAGATTTTGAAACGAAAAATCATATAGCTTTCCTCAAGTTATATGTGAAATAGAATGAAAGAGATCACATTTTTGGTTCATTCCACTATGAACATAACTTAAAAGCTGCAGAAAATGATATACGTGTGTGTGTGTGTCTATGTAAATTCAACCACATCAAAGTCATGGATGTTTGGAAACTATATTATGCAAGGAGATGCCGCTTTGAGAGAATAATATGGAAGTTAGAGCATTATCTTGTAATTGATGCATGATAAGTATTAGGGTGAAGGGATTCGAAGTACCTCATATATTGCTAGCTCCGGCAAGAGAACCAAACCATATTCAACAAAACAGCAGAATAAGAAATAGTAATATTCAGTTAACTGAAAAACAGCCTGTGTACACCGAAAAAAAGGTTTAACCCATTTTTATTATTTTGGGCTGAAAATTTGAAGCCTAAAGAAAACTTATGGTTCGAAGTCCAAAAAAAATCTACTGATTCTGACCCATTAAAAATTTAGTGTCCATCAAAGAAGAAAGTAGTAGAATTTGAGTTAGAGTAGAAGTCTTGAAGTCCAGGATAATAAACAGATAAGAATAAAGTTTTATCTAAATCTTATCTTTATCTAGTAGGATAAAGTTTTATTCAAGTCTTATTTCTATCTAGCATGATAAAGTTTTATTGAATTACAAGTTTGATCAATATTGGACAACCATTATTTTTTGCTATAAATAGAAATTTTGAAGCAAGAAAAAAATTCTTTGACATCTCACATATCAAAAGCCTGACATCTCAGCAAATCTATCAGTTTATTTTTTCGACAATTCTCTAGTTTTTAGCATAGTCTTCTCTTTTCAATTGTCATTAGTAATTTTCAATTTTTTCGTTATTATGTTTTGTCGAATTGTTTAACAATAAAGCAAAGTTATTTTCTGTTATATTTTTTGTCCCTTTTTAGAATACACAATCGTTTGATTAAAAGTCAGAAATTACGAGTCGCAATATCTTTTTTTCTTATTTCCTAGTTTAGAATCACTTCAAATTCTTGACACGCTCACAAATACATTCATACCAAAACAAAGGGCTACATGTTAACCTTTAATCAAAATAAAATCAAACACAGTGAAAATCCCAATCCATTCTTCGTCAAGCTAAGATAACGTCCCAATTCTTTCTCCACGATGTCCCTTGACCATCTTCTTCGCTGCAGAACAAAAACGACACCGTCGGAGAGAGGCCAAAAACC
>JANZXR010000003.1:33656499-33673537 GCA_027575705.1 Erythroxylum echinodendron
TTAAAAGCTGCAGAAAATGATATACGTGTGTGTGTGTGTCTATGTAAATTCAACCACATCAAAGTCACGGATGTTTGGAATCTATATTACGCAATAAGACGCCGCTTTGGCTAATTCGAGCTGAGAGAATAATATGGAAGTTAGAACATGATCTTGTAATTGATGCACGAAAAGTATTAGGGTGAAGGGATTAGAAGTACCCCATATATTGCTAGCTCCATGCAAAAGAACCAAACCATATTCAACAAAATAGCAGAATAAGAAACAGTAATATTCACCCTCCCAGGGCATAGCTCAACTGGCAAAAGTTTGGGTGGTGTGGTGCCTGCCACGCTGGCGACCTGCAGGATGGAGGTTTGAATATTGGGGACAACTTTTAAAATTTGGGCTCTTTGTATAATGAGATCAGTAGGTAAATTCAAGTCTCTGATCAGTTTCTCTGATCAGTTGAGGTACATCTCACTATTTACATCCTCCACCAATCCTAAAGGTACAGGAGGTGGGGGCTAATGTTGGAATTCAACATTTAAGAAACAGTAATATTCAGTTAACTGAAAAACGGCCCAACTAATCCCAATCCATTCTTCGTCAAGCTAAGGTAACGTTCCAATTCTTTCTCCACGACGTCCCTTGACCATCTTCTTCGCTGCAGAACAAAAACGGCACCGTCGGAGAGAGGCCAAAACCCTAACTGCCGACTGTTCGCGCTAAGTAATATCGCCGAAACTCTATGGGCTTTGGTTCGGGTTGGAAAAGTGGCCCAATTCTAAGTTAACGAATCATATACAAAATAATTAATATTTAATTGGAAAGTTATTTGATAAAATAATATTATTTAATATAATTAATTATGATACGATTTTAATTTAAATTTAATTTAAAATTAAGTGGATTGGTTATTTTAGTTAATATTAATAAAAACTAATTACTTTACCAATTAATTAATAAATGGGTAGATTTTAAATAACAAAAATTATTAAATAAATTCAAACCAAAAAATTGGTAATACATGATGAAACCAATCACATAACAAGTTATTTATAATACACACTAATAGTTTAAACTTTAAACAATATTTCCTATTAATACGTAGATCAGATCTCGGCTAAAATTGGAGCTTGGGAGTGAAAATTACAGATCAGCAAATGCGTGGTAATTTTTGGAATCTACGGCAATAAGCCTGAGGGCTGCAACTGCAGCTACAATGGACAAGAGCCCAAAGCACCAAACGTTGAGCCAGTGCCACAACTTCTGCAGACTTGTCAACTCTTTCTTCTTCGCCACCAAATACATGTGGTTTGGGACAACAAACGCGATCGGAAATGTACAGATAGCTCCTGTCAGGCTCATGAAATCTCCAAGAAATGGCAGAACTGCAGGCACCACCGTACTAAACGCCACGTACCCTCCTCTTACTGCTACTCTAAATGCCAGGTTTCTGATCGCCAAGGCACTCCCTTTGATCCCATGCTTAGTATCCAAGAACTCGTACACCGGGCTCGCAAATATCTATACAACGACCATCGTCAAAATTCATAACTTAGACTACAATATATTCGTAGCAGAACAGAACCAAGAAAAATGGAAATGATCGAGCTCTTACATGAAAAGAAATTACAGCTTGCAAGAAGGCAGAGACGTTGGCCGTCGTCTTCAACCAAACTGGACCTGAGATGTCACTGAGCAGATAAGTCGACGTCGACGATCCATAACCCCAGTACCCAGCTAGAGTAACGGCAAACAACGGTAGAACCCCCACTGTGAACTGAACGTACAGTGCTTTGATCATATTACCAACAACTGGTTCTCTAATTGTCGCCTGGTAAAGAAAATTATATACGTTTCAGTTTCAAAGATGGGGGAAGAAAAAAAGAGAGGATGAACTATGCCTCTATGAGCTTAATATATTCATCACCTGTATCTCTGGAATCATTCCAGTATTAAATGGAAAAAACAAATTAGCAATTCCTCCAATCGTCGTAAAGATCTTGCTTGTTGATGTTCCTGGAATGCTATAATCCCTCTCTGCTGCTTTCACACCTATAATCATCGATCCAATTGGTCCAAAACTCAGTAAAAGCAGTGATTCTGGCAAGAAATTTGCATGGAAAAACTTATCAACTCACCGTCTTTGATGGAATAAACAACAGCTACAATAGTGAAAATCATGGTGAGAACTGAAGAAACTCCCAACCAAACTCTAAGAGCTGACAAATGAGGAACTAATATGGCAAACACAAAGCACACAAATCCAGTAATGGCGATACAGTACGGAAGCTTCAACATATGGTCGTCCCTGAAAAGAGAATATGTAGCCTGAAAAGCAAGAATATTGAATTAGACAGAGCAAACAAAAGTATAAACAAGCTACTCAAAAGTCTTTGTGTTACCTTAAGAGCTGACCCGCCTAAAATCACGCATCCAACATTGAACATGAAAAGAATAATGTACTGTAACGTCCATATGAGCATATAACCTTTCCTACCTGCACCAAAAAGCGTTGCATCAGAAAGCAAATTAAAGAACACGACCTTAGATAAACAGTTAAAAACTCATATACCATAAATAAACCCTCCAAGATCTCTGTATCTGATATGCCTCTTTCCTCCAAGTTCGTGGATTTTGGCAATGAGAGCATTTGCGTACAGAGAAAAAGCGGTGGCTACGATCAAACCCACTGTTCCACCAATCCAACTTAAAGGAACCATAATGGTCCCAGAATATCCTAGTATATAAGCACAACTGATACTGCTGGTGAGTACAAAGCAGACCTGAACCCATGAATCTGTAGTAGTCACAAGAAAGAAGAAAGGGAATAGCTTCAAACAACTACGGAGGTGGACAGAAAGATGAAATGCAAAACCAAAACAAACCGGTGCTGATCTGATGGGCAGTCTCGGGAACCTCAACGTCGAAAACTTTAACAGGCCTATTGTTATTATCTACTCCGTCATCTCTATCAGTTCCTTCCATGCTCTTACTTTTATGTTCTAACATCTCTCTTTGAGCTTACACCATTAAAGCGAAGCTCTCTAGCTCTTCATTTATATTATATTTATCACTGCCAGTGTTTTACTTTTACCACCTTCTCTATTCTCGCTCTGTGGTCACTAGTCATATGACAGGTGAAAATTGTCGAGTAGATGGTAAAAAAATTGAAAATGTATGCTCATCCTTCAGACACATCGCACGAACAATGAGGACCATCCCTGGCATAGAAGATAGAACAAAAATTTTAAGGAGATTCACAATTCGTAACTTGCTAATCTCTGTGAAGGTGTAGAACTTTCCCTTGTACCAAGTTCATGCTTAAGACATTTTAAAAAAAGACCACCAGCACTTGAAAACCGACTTAGCTGAAGAATGAAGTCTTCAACAACTTAATCAAACGTAAATAGATATATTTTCACGTAATTTCGTAGAAAAAAGAAGTCTTATCACAGGAATTTTCACATTAATCTATCAACAAGAGGTTTGGTTATTACAGCAATGAAAACCAAAGGATGACGCAGTGACTTTGCATTGTGGGATAGAAATGGTGTAGGGCCATTGAGATTTATGAACACATAAACTGTGTCAGGATAACGCCAAAATTGAATTCCAAGACTTCTGGTGTCAGGCCTATGTCGGAGAGAGGATGCTCCCTTCTTGAATCATAAAAATAAAAAATAAAAACAGTGTATTTTATTGACTTTTATGAGGCAGGCACGGTAGAGTGCTCAAGAACTACAAGACATTAACAATGAATTACTACCTTCCAAACCCTCTTTCTTTTTCTTGGGTCATTTCTCAAATTGCAATCAAATAATTTAAATCCTATGAACCAAGCTAAGAATTTTCAACCTGGCATCAAGTCATCATTCATTAGGGTTGAGTGTAAATACAAAACTTTAGTTATCAAATATATGTAATAATTTGGTAATTATATATTTCAAATAAGTTATTTGATAAATGAACAAGTAAAAATTCAATTAAAAGATTCTAAATTAGGCTATATTTGTATAGTAGAATTATTAGGAATAATTGTGCAATCTAGAGGATGAACTTGAAACGAAGAACAAATGATGAACACAAGAATCAACATCAATGGAGTTTCAGTCGTTGGAAAAATGACAAATTCGATTCACAAGAGGTGAGGTTAAAAGGGAGAAAAGAAAAGAAGAAGAACGTGACAACTAGTGAGTGGATACGGATTTGCGAATTGAAGAACACAGGACAAGATGTGTTAATACAGAGAGGAAAGATATGAAGTTTCGACATCAAAATATTAATACAAGTACAGACAAGTTGGACATTATATAGTATTGTAATAATTTCTCTGGGATGAAGCCGTAAATGAGTTTCAGAAATTTCAACAAAAAGAGTTGCAGCGAGCCTCTCATCACCGTTGAATGTTTAGACACACCAAATCTCTGGCTCTGCCCTTTGTTTTGGGAAACGGGAGCAACGAAGAGATGGAAATTTATTTCTTCCTTACTTAGGGAATGGATATCTTACTAAGTGACTATTATGTCTTACCAAATCTTTTGTTATATTTATTTTTTACTATTTATTATATTATGATACTGATTTATTAAATCTCATATATATATTTATGTGAGATTTATATAAATATGTAGGTGAGATTTAAAAGAACAAAATAAAAACACTATAAATAATATAAAAGACCTGATCTTCTATTATAATTTGTTAACAAGCAATTGCTTTTTGTGTGCTTTAGTGAACAAGAAGATCGACCTTGCTGGCATTTACTCAAGCGATACTTTACTGGGAATAAAATATTAAAGAAGAATAATCCGATTACGAATTCTTAATGATAATGTAATTAAGGGTTTAAAGAATAATGACAACGTTGGACAATTTTGAAATCTCCATATTTGTATTAGAGTTGGATCAAAGAAAGATTATTAAAATAAATGTGTAACAAGAAATTGTTAAAATAAAGATGGTGAAACGAGAATACCATTATTATTAACTTGGAATTTGGAATTAAAGATAAACGACTCCCCATCAACTTAACCTCCAAAAACCTGGTAATTTTTGGAATCTATAACAATCAGCCTTACAGAAGCAATTGTCGCACCAAGTGAAAAAATTCCAAAGATTATAACATTAAACCAATGCCATATCTTCTGTATCGAACTGAGGTCTCCCTTCGCCTTCAAGTACATGTGGTTTGGAATTACGAAAGTAAGAGGGAGGACGCAAATGGATCCGATGAGTCCGATGAAGTCTCCGATGAAGGGTAGAAGAGCTGCTATGAGTGAGCTAATGATTAAGTAGCTACCTCTTATCTTGGTTCTAAATGACAAATTCCGAATTACCATTGCGCCTCCTTTAACCTCATATTTGGTGTCAAAGTACTCGTATGATGGACATGCCATTATCTACAAGAAGCATCATAAATTGTTAGATACCTAACCTTTCTTTTTTAAGTAAATGGTCTTTTCTCTTTTTTATGTTTTTTTGGACAGGACAGGTTTTTACGTGAAAATTAATGATTGCTTGTAAGAAAGCAGCAACATTGGCGAGTGCTTTTGCCCAACTAGGACCACTAGCGTTATTAAGCAAATAGGAAGATGCTTCAGATCCATAAGCCCAATACCCAACAAGAATTACTCCATAAATTGGTACAACTCCAGCAGTGAACTGCAAATATAACGCTTTCATCATGTTTTCCAGGACAGGAGATCTTAGAGTTGCCTGTTGCAAGCAAAGTCGACCAAAATTTGTGTTAGTTCCATGTAAAAACCGGTGAAGCGCTAAAATATAATTCTTATTATTAGTTGAATTTTAAAAAAATTCAATCCAAAAATTAATTGAAGTTAAATATTTTAATTTATATTCAAGTTAAGAGATAATTAAATTGAACTCAACCCCTACTAATTCTGTTACTTTTTGTGGTTTTACCTGTATCTCCGGAATCATGGCAGTATTAAGTGGAACAAACAAGTTGGACATAGACCCAATTGTCATGAACATCATTCCTAACTGTGTTCCCGGGATGCTATAATCCCTAGCTGGTGCCTGGATGCCTACAAAAGCATTCGTACCAATTTAAAGTTAACAATATGTCAGCTTCTAAAATTAGTAATCCAAGCTTTCGATAGTGGCAGACTTTACTAACAAAAACGAAAATATTCCAAATCTACTTGAGAAAAATATTCCAAATCTGATCCAAGAAACGTTCAAAGTGAACTACCATCTCTGATGCAGATTGCAATGGTTACAACAACGTATATCGCAGTAAGGAAAGCTGAGAGGCGCAACCAATTTGCTAGAGCTGACAAATGAGGAACCATAATAGCAAATACGAAACATGCAAACCCGGCAATCATATTGCAGTACGGTAGCTTCAAAGCATTTCCATCAGCCAAAACAGTATATACACCCTGGAAGTCCCAAGCAATTTTGATCAGAAAAAACTTTTTTATTCAGTTAATTAATATGAAGATCTACAATTTTTTTAGTTCTTTCTACCTGAAAAGCTGAGCCAGCCAGAATTATGAATCCAATATTGGCCATGAAAAGGAAAAGATACTGCAGAATCCAAATGATATAATAACCCTTCTCACCTGTAACATAAGTTATGAGAATCTACGATAATGTAATGCTTAAAAACTCCCTAGTGTATGTGTCTCACTCGTACCGTAAATATACCCAGCAAGGTCTCTGTATCTAATGTGCCTCCTTCCACCAAGTTCATGGAGTTTTGCAGGAAGAGTACTTGCGTAGAGTGAAATTGCAGTAGCTACAAGTATACCAATAACACCCCCTATCCAACCCAAGTGAACCATAATTGCCTGAGAATAACCCAATATATAAGCACTGTTGATACATGTAGTAAGAACAGCACAACCATGGATCCAGGAATCTGCAGAACTCCAACAAAAAATAAACCAAGTACCATCAGAACACTTGTCTTAGTTACTCAACGTAATTGGGAAGAACATGTAACCACCTGGAAATCAGCTTTTGAACAAGAAGACAAAAGAACATAACTAGAAGGTTCTCTGCAAACTGAGGAAGTAGAAACAACCCAGTTTTAGGAATCGAGAAAAGACCAAACCTTCGCTAGTTTGGTGTGCACTCTTGGAAGCATCACCACGAAACTGCTTCTCATGATTATTCGCTGTTAAAGGCAGAGAGTTCTTAACACCTGCTTCTAAATTCACTTCATCCATAACTGGTTGCTCTTGATCTTTTTCTCTATCACCAAGCAAGAGCGGAAAGTTGACTGTCTGATCGTCTAAATTTATTGTTACTTCCATTGCCAATACCCACTTCTCTTATATATACGAAACTTTCAGACAAAAACTCAGAATAAGATCCAATCGGCCACTACGAAGCAACTTTTCCCACAGGCTGTACAAACCATCCGAATTTGAACTTTTTCTTTGTATGGTGATCGTGGCGTTTCGCTCTGTTCCTGGAACGTATCCGATTCTCGACGACGAATCTGCGACTTAAATTTAGTCCTGACGTTGGCCGGGATTTATGCCCCTATCTCTCTCCATTTATGGGGCTATCTTCTTCTTTGTTCATATTCTCTATAAGATGAAACATGGATGGATGCTCCTGCATTTAGCCGTACATCCGAGATATTGAAGATAATGCTAAACTGGAAAGCCCCTGTCACTGTTTGTGCTGTAGAAAACGTCGCATCATCGACTGAAAAGCCAAATCAAGAGGCCTTTTTTAGCTATAAATGTGGGTAATATTGGATAAAAGTTTCGGTTTTTTCTCTTTTTAAAGAAACAAAAGGAGTTCTTTTAATTCTTCTTCGCCGTCATTAAAAATTAAAATATCACTATCTGCTGTTTGGGACTTTAACTTTCTTTCTAAGATGCTGATCAAAAGAAACCCTTCTTACTTTATAATATTAAACGATACAGTCAATACAACTATCCACCGACCCTTTTTTTGGTATTAAATGTGGGTATTGGAACGAAAGTTCCGGTTTTTTTTTTCTTTTTAAAGAAACAAAAGGAGTTCTTTTACTTCTTCATCACCATCATTTAAAATACGACTTGTCAAAAGAAACTGTTCTTACTATAGTATTAAATGATAAACTAGTCAATACACCTACCCTCCAACCCTAATAGTAATAAGACCAATGAACAAGACGAATTCGGGTTCTCTAACTCTAACTTGAATTCCAATTTTTTTTATAAACTCTAATTTAAACCTAAATCATGTAAGGTATGAATGAAAGGCTCGATGGATTGACCGTTGAATATCAACTCATTCAAAAATTAAATTTACAACGTGCTTAAAAAATTTAAAATTTATTTTTTGACTCAATTTATTAAAAGTTCAAATTTTTATATTTCTTAAAGATAAATAAAAAATTAAGAATTCAACAGGATGATATAAAATATAAATATTTTGAACTAAGGTTCTTCCGGATTAGTTCAACTTATACTTTTCCATAAGAACAAGTTGTGAGGAAATATCTTTTTATATTGGGAATATTATTTTTCCATTCCCACAAAACTTGTGTTCCTACTTCCTAATATTAGACATATCTAACGAAGACCAGTTCTCGTTTTGTATTACTTTTTAATCTCCAACACAGTATCATCTACTTATTTATCAGATCATATTAATTACTGTTGATGGCGAGATGTATTATTTTACTCCCATAATATATATATGTATACAATACATGTTCGTAAGTTCTTAGCATGTACGCTATTGTTAGCTTATCTTAAAATATACAAAACTGAAGTTATATATGACGAGGAATATACGTGTATGTATATTACTATATTTACCAATTCCTTTTAAGTCTGAATTATTGTTGTTAAAACTTGAAATTGACACCAAACAATTGTTGATTTCAGTTGTGGGGCGGTTGGAGTGGGATCATAATTTAGAGCCGACAAAAAGTCTTATCGTTCTTGGAGATATTTCGTGTTGATAGAGCCGCCAGTTTAGGTTTAAGAAAGCAAGGATGTTGGAGAAGAGTTAAGGGGGCTTGACCATTCGGGAGTCGGGACACATCAAGATCGTTGGTGTGGCTTTATATATTCTAGTTTTGGTGTTACTTTTATTAGAACTTGTTTAGCATTATTTCTTATTTTTATTTTTTTATCTTCGAATTTAATAAAAAATCTTCATATCAAATAATAAAAATTAATTTTGATTTTTGTTTTGCTCTTCGCACAATTTTTAAAAAATATAAAACTTATATTTTCAAATTTTAATATATTAATAAATAATATCTGTTTACAACTGTCATTGTTGTTAAGCAAATAGGATGATGTTGAAGATCTATATGCCCACCCAACAAGAATAATTGCACATATACATGAATGTGATGTTCAATTATAAGCTCGAATAAATTATTTAACAGTATAATATTCAATTTAAATAGTATCTAAAATTTTTATTAATTATTATTTTGGAATTTGAAATAAGTCACGCGACTCTAACAATGACAAAAGATAAGGTAAAGTATAGGGAATAGAGGAAGTTCCAAAGCAATCTAATCATGCGATTGTGATTCTTCACTGATTAAGCTTAAGTGAGTGTTTTGGATAAGTTCCTTATTCTGGATAGCGTATACACAACTCCTAAGTTAATCGTAGAATGAAAGCGAAATGGGAGCATAGGATTATCCTTTATATTTTTTTTAGCCCCCGTCTTCTCCATTTCCGCTTTGAAAGTATAGTTGGTGTTTTAGTTCCGACATTATTCATCTCAAATTAATGAAAAATATCTGAATTAATAAAATTTAAAACTATCCTAAAATAAAATCTTCTTAAAACTTAAAATTATATTAAATTAAGTGTTTGTTTGATTCAGCTTTTAGAAAGTGAAAATTTAATTTTTTTATCGCAAAAATTAAAAAAAAAAAATTGAGTGTTTGACCGTAAAATTCAAAAACACCTTTGTAATAAAAATGACTTTTTTAGAAGTTAAAATAAGGTTTTTTTTTTAAGAAGGTCAAATTTGAAACTTTTCAAAAAAACTTTACTGATATAAGCTAATTTAAATAGGCACTAAGTATAAGTTTGATAATTTAAATTTAATCACTCAAATTTATTTAAAAAATTTAGAAATAATCCAATGAATCAAAGCCAAGTTGATCGATATTATGAGGAAGTGCCTAGTATTTCTTTTGGAGGAACCTTATTTGTTGTTAGATTCTCTTATCTTATTCACATCAATAAGCGTTGCATCTTTCTTTTCATTGTGAATAAGACATCCTTTCGTTTTCAACAACTAACCAAGAGCCAGAGGCCCAATTAGATGAACCTACAACCCCAAAAGTTGTTTAGAAGTTGGCTCCTAAAAGTTTGATTAGTCCAAATCTAGTTTTTCATATTTGATTGGCCGATCATATGGGAAATTGAATTACTTTGACTTAAATTATCCGAGTTATAAAATATATTTAATTGAACTAATTTACTATCAACCACCTTGGACAATAAATTGATTAGGTAAAATGATTCTAAAGTAAGATTTTGGGCGTCGACAAGTTGTTTTCTTTCTTTCTTTTTCCTTTTTATGAACTTCAATTACTGAAATGATAAAAAAGAAAGCACTGAAATTTTAAATCTTGAGTTTACAAAATCCCATTAAGTTTTTGTGTCATTCAATATCCAAATATTTTGTAATCTTTAGAATGTATTACAATGAGCCTCACGGATTCGACTGTTGCAGCAACTGATAAAACTCCAAAGAATATGACATTAAGCCAATGCCATAGCTTCTGCGGAGAACTTAGCTTATTCTTCTTAGCCGTCATGTACAGGTGATGAGGGATAACAAAAGTTAGAGGAAGGACACACACCGACCCAATGAGCCCAATGAAGTCTCCGATAAATGGTAGAAGAGCTGCAATCACCGTACTAACAGCCGAATAGCTGCCTCTTAACCCAACTCTAATTGTCAAATTCTGAAGTCTCAAACCACTTACTTTAGGCCCGAAAGTAGTATCCAAGTACTCATACGATGGACATGCAAATATCTACAACAAATTATAACCAGAGTCAGCCATTTTTTGAAGAAAAGTGTACTCTGATTCTGATGAAAAAATCACAGATTTCGAATAGATCGTACATGAAAAGAAATGATTGATTGAAGAAACGCAGCAACATTGGCAAGTGCCTTTGCCCAAACTGGACCACTTGCATTATCAAGCAAATAGGAAGATATTGATGATCCATAAGCCCAATACCCACAAAACATAACAGCAAACATTGGTAAATCTCCAATCGTGAACTGAACACAAAGTGCCTTCATCATGTTCCCGACTACAGGAGCTCTTACAGTTGCCTGTTCAAAGTCAATCAAGAAAATAATATTAAGTTAATCAAAAGCATAAAGAGATGGATAGTTTGATGAATTTGGATCTGTAAGGTACCTGTATCTCAGGAATCATCCCAGTATTAAATGGAACAAACAAGTTAGAAATTGCCCCAATTGTCAAAAAGATCTTTCCTACTGATGCTCCTGGAATACTATAGTCCCTAGCTGATGAATTGATTCCTACAATCCATAATTTTTTCACTCATAATAAGAATCAAATTAGATTTTTATAAGCATGAAATAGCTCGAACACGAGGATTTCACCGTCTTTGATGGAGACCGCGATCGCTACAACGATATATATCGAGGATAGGACAGCTGACAAGCCTAACCACGCTCCTAGAGCTGACAAATGGGGAACCATAATAGCAAATAAGAAACATAAAAGCCCTGCAATGAGATTGCAGTACGAGAGCTTCAGGGCATTTTCATCACGGAATAGACGATAGACATCCTGCATCACATGTACATGGAATTAGAAACAACTTGAAGACTACCTCAATGAGCCAAGTATTGCAGATTCATTTTACCTTAATGGCTGAACCACCTAGAATGATGAATCCAATGTTGAACATGAACAGATTAAGGTATTGCAGTATCCAAACGGTATAGAAACATTTCTTTCCTGTTCACCCATAAAACAATCATAAACAAAAGATAACTTTTTCCAGTATCAAACTTGGAGAAATTGGTATTGATGATAATGATTTCTGCTGTTTCACTCTTTAGCTCATACCATAAATATACCCAGCAAGATCTCTGTATCTGATATGCCTCGTTCCACCAACTTCATGGATCTTGGCAACAAGAGTACTTGCATATAACGAAAGTGCAGTGGCTGCAATTAAACCAACGACACCAGCTATCCAACCCAAATGAACCATAATCGCATCAGAAAAACCCAGCACATAAGCACTGTTTATACCAGTCGTCAGGACGAAACATACTTGGACCCATGAATCTGTCAAAACAAAAATCACCCTTCGACTATTCAAACATGAAGGTGAAATGGGTGGCCCCTGAATAGAGAAAGAAGAAGGTTTCCACCAATTGTGGCCCCTGAATGATTCAAGACTATATGCATGGTTTTGCTTTTTCCAGAGAATGAGTCAAAAAGAACTCTAGAATTCTGCATTTGCTGATGTTCCTTGGAGCTAAAACATGCAATGTACCGAATAACAGACAAAAACCAATAGTAAAACCCAACAAACCAATCCAGAAACTTCCATCTTCCACCTAAATTGAAAGGTAAAGAACAGAGTAGAACAATAAGAGGAAGTAAAGATCAAACCTTTGCTAATCTCATGGGCAGTCCTTGGAACTTCAGTGAACTGCTGGTCATGAAGTGAAGTTGAAGTGCCAGAGTTCCCTACGCCGTCTTTGCTCGTTGGTGGGTACTCATACTTATGGGATAATTGGAGGGGGATCATAATTTACAATCGATAAAAGCTCTTGTATGTTCTTGGAGATGTTATTGTGCTATGATATACTGATATAGCTCCAAGTTCAGGCTTAGAGACTAAGATGCTGGAGAAGCGTTAAATGCCTGATTCAGGATTTATCGAGATGGTCATTATTGTTTTATACCCTAGTTGGGTGTTTACTTTTATTGGAACTTGTTTAGCTTATTTTTATTTTCAATTTTAATAAAAATTGAAAATATACCAATATTTACAATTTATTCATTAATATAGTGATATATTAATAAATAAAAATATATCACTATATTGATAATCAATATTCACAGCTTATTAGTACTTTTCAAATCAATAGAATAGTGAATTACTACTTGAAAAATGCGTAAAATTGTCTATTGTTTTAAAAATTGAATTGATTTGACTGATGTTAAAAGTAAAATTTTTGAATTGACTAATGTTTTCATTTAATTTCTAACTTTCTAATTAAATTTAGTTTAATAATTTTTGTTGTTAAATACGAATCAATTAATTAATTAATTTTAATTTTCGTAAACTAATAATTCTTTTTGAATTAAAATAAATTGATTAATTTTTATTTGATAATTTACTTTTTTAATTAAACTTTAAAATTTTTAATAATAAGGATAATCTTCTTTAATTATTTTTAAATTTTATTTAATCTTTAACTAATTTTATAATGATATAGTATAAAAAGTTTAAGGGTTAAATTTGTAATTTAAGCCCTAATGTTAAATCCTAATGCTAAAGTTGAACCTCAATTTTTACAAAATGTTGAAACAGGCTTTGGGTAATTAAATGTTTTGTGTTTTTTTTTTAAATTTGCATAAAAGTGAAACCTATTATAACTGACGTGGGATTATGAATTTAAAATAAAAGTGGGTTAATAAGTAGGAGTAACCTAATTGATTTCAACTATTTACTTAAGACTTTCTTTTATAAGAGATCTTGAGTTTGAGTAATTATAAAGGGAAGAAAGGGAGAATTTTTCTTATTAATAATCCTCTAGCCTCTTAGACATGCTCTATGGTCGGATTAATTACTAAATTATCACTTCTAGCGTTAGTATAGGAGTTGAAACTATTAGAAAATTTGAGATTGATGGGAACCTAATGCTGAGCAGGGTCAGTGATCAATCAACAGCTGACCAATCAGTATGTGACGAATCCTTGTGCGCAGAAATATATAGGCTACGTAAGAACCTGAGGGACTTTAAGATCCTAAAATTACCTCCTCTAGAATTCTTGGGATGAAGTCTTGGGAGCTTAAAATTAGTCCAATAAAATTGAGATATATATTGTATATAAAAAATAAAAAATAAAAAATAACAATAAAAGTGGGTTAAAAGACTCTTGACCCTGAATTTAAAATGGACGTGGGTCTCTCTCTCTCTCTCTCTCTCTCCTTGATGACTTCCTATTCACAGCTTTTTTCGCGCTTGTTCACCTCTCTCTCTCTTGTTTCCTCTTTACGAGACTGACGTTGGCACTGCTCAATCTTCCACCCCGGACTCTTGGGCACCACACACGGCCAAAATCTGGTGTTGTATGACATGCAGGTTGACAAGTGTAGACTCGAGTGCTCATCCTCGTATAAACCTTATTTTGTTCCATGTCCCTTAGCCACTTCCCAGAAATGGCACGTTACTGCAGTAGAAAGGACGAAACTCAAGAAAAACTTTTCTTGGTCCTCTCTCATTTGGCTAAGATCAAAATGTGGTTTCTGTTCTTTATCAATATAATGATAACAAAAACAGAAACATGACTCGGTTTTCATCATCACATTCACAGTTTTGGACGATGAATGTGACCTTCATTTTGAATTTCTGGTTCAGGGTCAAGGCCGAATCCAACCAAAAAATTTATTTATTAAATTTGACAAAACCTAAATCTAGCTTGTAGATGGATTTCTCGTTTCTAAGTTTGGTCTTTTTATGTCCGTAGTTACGATACCCCCGGTAACTATTTCCAACGTACGGCCACAGGTGTTGGATGGAAATTTTAACAAAGATAGTATCCGGATTCTATAGCTTTGAAGTATGTATAAACAATATAATTGAACATTACTTGCTAAAGATGTTGAAAGTTGACTGGAAGCCATGGTTCTTTGCCACACAAAATCCAAACACAACAAAAGTTAGAATGCCTGGGTTTGTTGAATCCGACTCACCAATTTTTTACACAGACCACTACAATGCCGTCGAAAAAAGCCCCACAACAAGCTGGAAGACCTCCGTCAAGAATGTATCAATTAGGTTAAAGCACACACAATGTAGTGGAGTATAAACTCAATAGGTAGGCTTAGGTGAAATTTATGAATGGATCCAAGGGCCCATGGTACGATTAGTAGTATAATGTCTATCCCATAAATGACCCAAATGAAACAAACACATACTAAAGATATAATTGTGTTAAGATTATGCTCGTCAATAACAATTAATTCAATATTCTTCCACTTCGACAACGTAATCATAGCAAACCAAATATACACAATCATCACACCGATATGATGCATGAATCGTATATGATTAAATGCTATTAATCTAAAAGCACAACAATAACATTAATATGAATTCATCATAAATAAATGTCATCAATTTGTCAGTCATCAAGAATGTAAAGTTACAATATGTCATAAATAGTGACAATATATTCACAATATGCATGTACCATATAAAATTCAAACAATCCTCACAAAACATGCATAAAATAAAGAAAACTCTGTTGAAATATAAGTGAGACTTTGTCCTACATTGAACGAATATATGTACTCGATTTACTTAGGTCCAATTATATAAAATTTAACATGGTATCAGAGCAGGTTGTTCTTGGGATACTCGTCACTACCTCGTCACGATAAACTGTGGGACTTTGTCCCACATCGAAAGAATATATATGCTCGGCACATCGAAAGAATATATATGCTCGGTTTACTTTGGTCCAATTATATAAAATTTAACAAACTCCCACTGAAATGAAAAAACTAGGCTCTTAATAGTCCTATAGTAGAGACATGTTCTTTAAAAATACAAATACGTAAGCCTTTAGTTAGCAGGTCTACTAGCATGCTGCTCGTAGGCATGTACTCAACAGTAATAAAAGACTCTGCAACTTTCTCTTTAACAAAATAGAACTTAATGTCAATATGTTTAGAGCGAGAGATGCTCCTATTATTTTGAGAGAAAGATATAACTGCAAAATTGTCACAATATAATTTCAACAGCCTTGATATGGAGTCCACAACTCCTAATGTTGAAATAAAGTTCCGTAACCATATTGCATGACAAGTAGTCTCATAACATGCCACATACTTTGTTTCCAATGTCCAAGTAGTGCTAAGTGTCTGTTTGATAGTTTTCCACGAAATAGCTCCTCCTTCCATCATAAAAATGTATCTAGAAGTAGATTTCTTATCATCCACACAGCTTGCATAATCAAAATCAGTGAAGCCAACTACTTTAAGAGTATCGATGTTCTGATATGTCAACATAAGATCGTTGCTACCCTGAAGATACCTTAAGACCTTTTTAGCTACTTTCTAGTGACTTTGTCCAGGATCACTTAAGTATATACTAAGCACACCTACAATAAAGTTAATATTAGGACAGGTGCATACTTGAGCATACATCAGGTTGCCAATAACTGAAGCATAAGGGATTGTTTTCACTTGATCTCTCTCAATATCATTTAAAGGACATTGGGCCTTGGAGAACTTATCACCCTTCACAATTGGAGCCTTTACAGAAGAACATGGTTGCATATTAAACCTTTTCAAAATATGATTAATGTAAGTGCTTTGAGACAATCTAAGAACACCATTTGTTCTTTCATGAAGAATCTGTATACCCAAAACATATGATGCCTCACCAAGATACTTCATATCAAAATGATCAAACAATAATTGTTTTGTCTCAGTCAACATGTCAGTGTCATTAGTAGCGAGCAAGATGTCGTCAACATATAAAACCAGAAATATGTACTTACTCCCATTGATCTTCATATATACACAGTGATTAACAATATTTTCTTTGAAACTGTTACCAGTAACAATTTCATCAAACTAGATGTACCATTGCCTTGAAACTTGTTTCAACCCATACATTGACTTTTGGAACTTACAAACCATGTTTTCTTTCCCAACAACCTCAAAACCAGTAGGTTGAGTTATGTAATTATCTTTGTAACACCCCATTACCCTAGGGTACGTACCGGGACGCCCGTAGGTCATTCCGATACATATCCTAAGATAAGGGAGTGCTACGTGCACACACTACAGTACTCCAC
>JANZXR010000003.1:33673637-33687341 GCA_027575705.1 Erythroxylum echinodendron
TAACTATGATAAATTATAAAAAACTTAGCTTTAAAATTTTTGCATATGTAAATCATTTAGCGACGATTTACAAAATCGTCACCAATTGCAAACATTCAACGACATTTTACGTAATTCTTCACTGTATGTCAGACATTTTGTGACGATTACAAAACTATCGTTGCCGAATACTGGACATTTCGTGACACTTAGAAAAATCATCACAAAATGCTAAAGTTTTTATGACTAAAAAGAATTTTGGTCGCCAAATGAGGATTTTTAGTGACGCTAATACATATCGTCACGAAATGTTCAACATATTTAGTGGCGATTGAAATAATTCGTCGCAAAAGATGGTTTTTTGCATCAAATAGCGTTAAACGTCACCAAATATTTACCATTTTATGACTATTAATTATATTCGTCGCTAAATAATTTCTTTCTGCAACGCTATATTTTTACGTTGGTAAATGTTAAATTTTAATAACGATATTTTTTGCATCGCAAAATGTTCCATTTTGGCGATGAAAATGATTTTGTTGTCAAATAACCCGTTTGTTATAACGGATCAAGTGTTTTAGATTGCGGATTGTAGGGTCTCAATTTTACTTTACAACCCCAAATATGAAAATGATGCAAAGTCTTCTGTGATCACAACTCATAAGGAGTCTTAAGAGCAGATTTACTGGGCACTTGATTCAAAATATATGTTGCAGTTTTCAAAGCATCACCCATGGATACTCTCGCAAGGAAGAGTTTACTAACATACATCATACCATGTTAAGAAGTGTGCGATTTCTCTTTTCTGCAACTCCATTTTGTTGAGGTATACCAGACATTATATATTGAGTATCAATACCACAATCTTGGAAGTATCTTGCAAAAGGTCCAGGATTACGTCCTATATATCATAATACTCACCACCTATGTTAGAATAAACTACTTTGATCTTTTTCCCTTGTTGAAGTTCCACTTATGCTTTGAATGCTTTAAAGGCTTCCAAGGAATCAGACTTCTCACAGATGAGTTTAAAAAAATCATAACAGGAAAAATCATCAATAAAGGTGATAATATATTTGTAACTACCCATAGTTAGAGGTGTAAAAGGCCCACAAATATCAGTATAAATTAACCCAAGTAGTTCTTTGCACCTATCAACTTTTGTTTTTCTAACCTTTACGGTTAACTTTCCTTTTATGCAATCAACACAAGTATCAAAATATGAGAAATCAAGGTGCTGTAAAGTCCCATCCTTCATCAATCTTTCCATTCTTTGCCTAAAAATATGGCCTAATCGCTTGTACCATAAAATAAAAGATTTTTCATTCAACCTTAACCTTTTTAAGGTAGCAATAGTATTAATAGTAGAAGAAGAAGTATAAGAAGAGACACATCTACCAAATCAAGCTCGTAAAGATTACCGCAAAGAAATCCATCTCTATTCAAAGTACAGTCATGATAAAAAGTCACTTTTTCAGATCCAAAATGAAAACTATATAAAGAGCATCTGAAGTAGAATTTGGAAAGTTGAGTATCTTATGATTTGCCTATTGGAAAACCAGTTGATCAAACAAGAGGCTTATAGTCTAAGATGTAGATGGTAAAGTTTAAACAAGTTATGAGCTTAGGAGCAACCTCAAAGTAGACTACCATTGCCTACCCTGTATTACTGCACTAGGAGACTGACAGAGTTGGGCACACTTATACTATTCCCTTGAATTTTTTATTCATCAGTCTGGTCATAAAGAGAACGATATGTGTTTTGATCACTGAGATAATATGTTTATAGGCTTAACAAACAGCATTGCCGATATGATGATTGATGGCGGTGTTTCTTGCATTACATAGAAAGAAACTATGAATCTAAAGACTTGCTCATCTTTTTCAATACCATTCTAGCTTCAGATTTCTTCTATCTTGAAAAGAAGATTTGTTTAATCATGGAGTCCGAGAACCAGTTGCCAGACTTTTCTCCTTTTCATCTAAAACCTGAAACTTTATGGTTGCATTCTTCTACAGGCTCTCAGAAGTAGTACTCATTGGTTGCTCAGATTACATGAAAGCAGAAGAAAGAAACCTATGTTCAGAAGTGTCCTTTCTCTTCGACAATGCAAACAACATATTTCGCATTACGAAAATGGAACCGGCAATGTTTCTTGTCGTCGAACACTTGAGTCAAAAAAAGATACGTAAAACAGCCAGTGCACTCCTGTAGAATAGAAATATTTTGTTGAAACTTAACACAAATTTACCCCAGAAAGCACACAAAGATCCGTTCCAAGCGAGGCCAGCATCTCTGCGAGATGATGAACATCACTTATTATAAACATGATTAAGATATGGAGACAATATGAGGGCAAAAGTATGGAACTTACTAAGTGGTACCAACCATCTGAGATACAAGATGTTTTAATCCTTCTTCCAACACAGGAAGCTTCATCGAATGGTTCGCCAGTTCATCTACTTATTCAAGAGTTAAGTAGCGGTTCCAGTACCAAGAAGAATCACATTGCAAATCCTTTATGATATAGATTGCTAGAACTTGACGTCTGATGCTTCAAATTGTCACGAACAGAAATAGATTTATCAAATCCCGGAGCAACTGCCAATTTTTGAGACAAACCTAGATCACTTGCACTTGTGACCTTATTCCAACCACTCCAGTGCCCACTTGACGCGTGCAAGGTTCTAAGCTGCTGAGCTTTCAGTTGTGCAAGGAAGGATGGATTACCAAAGCAGACCATCAAAAAACTTGGTGATATATAATGCTGTATGCATCATCTGGGGAAGATATTTTACTTCTAAAATAGTCTGGGAAACTTGGATTCCGGTTTGCAGAAACTGATTGCTGCATCTGTGTCTGAAACTCTACATTGTTTAACCTATTATTCATCTAAGTATGATCTGATTTAACATTTTGTAAATGTTAGATTTCAACTTTAATTTTAGCGTAAACGTTAGTATTAAAATATACTTTTAGCTACTCTGAAGTTTAAAACATTCATAATATATTTCATTTCATTAATACAAGAGAGAAATAATTTAAAATAAATATAGGAATGAATAATTCTTTTGGGCCTTATCATCTTTTTATCATTTTTAGGGCCAAATTTTTTGAATCTTTTAAAAAATTAAACTAATTAAATAATTCATTAGATAAAAATTTAATTTTATAAAATGTTTTTAATAATATTCAATAATCATGAGTTGCATGATTTTTTTCCTTTTTTAATATTACAATAAAACTCAAAATTATCTTTCGAAGTAGAACTCAACTCTAAACATGATAATATTGGTAAATATATGTAACTATTACAATTACATACAATAATTGATAAAATGAAAAATTCTATTAAATAATAATGATCACTTATTAGTAATCTAATTACGCTATTGAAGTTGTTAAATTCTCAAGTTCGAATAATAGTAAAGAGTTAGGAAGAGTTTATATAAATATAGACCAACTAATGTACAATCTAATACTTAAGTATTTAACTTAAGATATAAGATAACAAAAATCTAATATCATATTAAAGTCAATACTATTTCAATTAACATGATTCATATGCAAAGTGACAAAGCAGGAAGAGATATATTGGACTGTACATGGGAATTGATGACTATGTAACAACTGTCATTGTTGTTAAGCAAATAGGATGATGTTAATGATCCATATGCCCACCCAACAAGAATAATTGCACATATACATGATTGTGATGTTCAACTATAAACTCCTATGTTAATGCTACAACTTGACCACTAAAAAAGCTATCATTGGCCGCAATGCGAGGCATCCGTGTGGACACTACATATTTACAAGAACATTAATTATATTATCATCATCAAACCAACGGTTATTCTTTGTCCATCTTGCAGAGACAAATTGTCATGTTCATTTATTTTTATCAACTTCTCATCAAGTTATCTGTTGTCTTCATGATCATGATCATTATTATCTCCATTGAAGTCTTCATTAATATCAACAAACTAGAACTTCTGTTTAGTTATATTGGCAATTAATGACAAAGTCAAGGAATATATGAAGATTTGTAAGAATAACAAGTACCTGTATCTTTCTCTTGTTAAGATTTCGGTGCAGTAATATCTGGTAGTAGCTGTATCTTCTCTTGTTAAGATTTCAGTGGAGTAATACCTGGTAATGGAATAGGCTCAAGGACACTATATATTTTCAATCCATGTTAGTCTATTCATAACCTTTACACTAATTTATGTATTCGATTTGAATTCAAATACAAGTGGAAGATTTGTTGTTAGAATCTCTTATGTTATTCATATTACTAAGCATTACTTCTTTCTATTCATTGTAAGTAAGACATCCTTTCATTCTCACCAACTGAACAATAGTCAACAATTTTAATATCAGAAGTCCAATTAAAAAAAATATACAACCCCTAAAGTTGTTTAAAAGTCGGCTCTTTCTCAACATGAAAACAAGAGATTAAGTTTGATTAGTTCAAGTTTAGGAGTAGTCGGTTAGTATGGAAGAAAATTTTAATTAATTATATTTTAGCTAATTAATTAATTATATAATTATTAATTAATTAACTAATTATATTTCAATTAATTAATAATTAACTATATTTTAATTAATTATATTGTAATTTATTATATTTTAATTAATTTATTCATTACAATATTTTAATTAACGAATGAATTATATTTTAATTAATTATATTGTAGTTAATTAATTATTAATAATATTTTAATTAATTATATTATAATTAATTAATTAATTACAATATTTTAATTAATGAATGAATTATATCTTAATTAATTATATCGTAGTCAACTAATTATTAATAATATTTTAATTAATTATATTCTAATTAATTAATTAATCACAATATTTTAATTAGTTATATTTTAATTAATTGTAACAAACACACCCTTACATAACAATGATACCCATTCCTCTAGATTAGGAGAGGAATGGGGTATTACCCAAAAATAAGTAATCAAACTAATGACTCTATAATCATAGTTCCTTATCAAACTCAATCTTCCATTTAATACCTATTCTCCTTTTTTAATATCCACTAAACAAGCACACTAGTTTTTCATATTTGTTTGGCTTTGAAATAGACCCTTTTTTTTTCAGTTGACCATATGAAAAATCAAATTATTTTGACATAAATCAATTGACTTAAAATATATTTAATTAAATGTTAATTTGAAGTCATATTTAAATACTTAAATTCGATTCACCCTGTTGCAATAACCAATATTCTCTGAACTTTTTACGTAATTTCATCAAACTTCAATTACTGAAATGATAAAATAGAAAAACATTGAAGATTAGAAAACGATCAAATCCCATTAAGTTTTTGCATCATTCAATCTCCAAATATTTTGTAATTTTTAGAATGTATTACAATGAGCCTCACAGATTCAACTGTTGCTGCAACTGATAAAGCTCCAAAGAATATGACATTAAGCCAATGCCACATCTTCTGCAGAGAACTTAGCTTATTCTTCTTAGCCATCATGTGCATGTGATGAGGGACAACAAATGTAAGAGGAATGACACACACAGATCCAATGAGACCAATGAAGTCTCCTATAAATGGTAGAAGAGCTGCAATCACTGAACTGATAGCCAAGTAGCTACCTCTTAACCCAACTCTAAGTGACAGCTTCTGAAATCTTAAACCACTTGCTTTAGGCCCAAAAGTTGTATCCAAGTACTCGTACGACGGACATGCAAATATCTACAACAAGTATAACAAGAGTTAGCCATTTTTTTGAAGAAAACTGTAGTCTAATTCTGACAGATTTTGCATAGATCTTACATGAAAAGAAATGATTGATTGAAGAAAAGCAGCAATATTGGCAAGTGCCTTTGCCCAAACTGGACCACTCGCATTATCTAGCAAATAGGAAGACGTTGATGATCCATAAGCCCAATACCCACAAAACATAACAGCAAACATCGGTAAATCTCCAATCGTGAACTGAACACAAAGTGCCTTCATCATGTTCCCTACTATAGGAGCTCTTACAGTTGCCTGTTACAAGTCAATCAAGAAAAAAAAAATGTAAGATAATGGAAGGCAAAAACAGATGGATAGTTTGATGAATTTGGATCTATAAGGTACCTGTATTTCAGGAATCATCCCAGTATTAAATGGAACAAACAAGTTGGAAATTGCCCCAACTGTCAAAAAGATCTTTCCTACTGATATTCCTGGGATGCTATAGTCCCTAGCCGATGCATTGATTCCTATAATCCATAGTTTTTACACTTATAAGAACCAAATTAGACTCGTACAAGCATCAAATTGTTAGAACAGGAGGAATTCACCATCTTTGATGGAGACCGCGATCGCCACAGTGATATATGTTGAGGATAGGACAGCTGACAAGCCTAACCACGCTCCTAGAGCTGACAAATGGGGAACCATAATAGCAAATAAGAAACATAAAAGCCCTGCAATGAGATTGCAGTACGAGAGCTTCAGGGCATTTTCATCACGGAATAGACGATAGACATCCTGCATCACATGTACATGGAATTAGAAACAACTTGAAGACTACCTCAATGAGCCAAGTATTGCAGATTCATTTTACCTTAATGGCTGAACCACCTAGAATGATGAATCCAATGTTGAACATGAACAGATTAAGGTATTGCAGTATCCAAATGGTATAGAAACCTTTCTTACCTGTAATCAAAGTTTCCCCCATAAAACTATCAGAAACAATAGATAACTTGTTCCAGTATGAAACTTGGAGAAATTGGTATTGATAATGATTTCTGCTGTTTCACTCTATAGTTCATACCATAAATATACCCAGCAAGATCTCTGTATCTGATGTGCCTCTTTCCACCAAGTTCATGGATCTTGGCAACAAGAGTATTTGCATATAAGGAAAGTGCAGTGGCTGCAATTAAACCAACTACGCCAGCTATCCAACCCAGATGAACCATAATCGCCTCAGAATAACCCAGGACATAAGCACTGTTTATACCAGTCGTCAGGACGAAACATGCTCGGACCCATGAATCTGTCAAAACAAAAATCACCCATTTTACCTTTATGGTAATTGGGTATAAATAGAGAAAGATGAAGGTTTGGACAAAGTGTGGCCTCTGAAGGATTCAAGACTATATGCATGATTTGCTTTTTCCAAAGAATAAGTCAAAAGAACTCTAGAATTCTGCATTCGCTGATGTTCCTTGGACACTAAAACATGTAATATACCGAATAACAGACAAAAACCAATAGTAAAACCCACCAAAACCAGTCTAAAAACTTCCATTTTCCACTATAAATTGAAAAGGTAAAGAACAGAGTAGAACAATAAGAAGAAGTAAATATCAAACCTTTGCTAATCTCATGGGCAGTCCTTGGAACTTCAGTGAAGTGCTGGTCATGCAATGAAGTTGACGCCGCAGAGTTCCCTACGTCGTCTTCACTCGTTGGTGGGTACTCTTTGTAATCCTGATCTTCTCCTCTTTCATCATCCAAACGAGTAACTTTCTGTATTTCTTGGTCCAAATTTCCTGTGGCCTTCATTTCACAATCCTGATACAATGCCCTGTTTTCGTGTCACCGACTTGTTCTTGTTCTACAGGTCGAGTAGTTATCAAACACTCCTTTGAGTCTGGAGTACCTATTTATCTTTTCAGGCTATGGATCACTCAGCAACTAAGCCGTGTATTTGCAGCCATTGGTTTTCCTGTCGTGTTTTTATTTGTCGGAAAATTAAGAATAGGAACGTAAATTCATGTTGATATTTTTTTTTTAACAAATGAAAAAGTGACATAATTATAAGTAAAAGTATAGCTACACTGCAAAGTTCAAGACATTAGGCATACTGTCATATTACAATACGACCAAAAAAACTCTCTAAATAAGGTCATTTAACCATGTGTACAATAGATAACAAGAAGAAACAGTTATAGGTACCACTTATACTTCGTTTCCACGAAGAAGCTCATTCACCATCTTTCGTTTATGAGACTCCTTTAATTTCTTAATGTTCCACTCGAAGACTACTTTATTTGGGAAAACCTCCCAAGTATTTGAGATTTTTTTTGTCTTCTTTACTGATTTTCTTTTTTCAATTTTGGACTTCACACCAAAATTTCTTGGGATGGGTGGAACTTGGGTTGCAGATAATGGAAAATCACAATTCTTTACTTGTTCTTCATTACGAGAGATCAAATCCTTTGTGCCCTGACTTGCCACATAGTCATCATTAGATTTTATCATTGTTATTTGTTGTGCATATTCCAATCTAGCCATACAAGGCTTGGCAACAACATTCTCAGTTTTCTCAACAGCTGTTAATGGAGGCAACATATTAACTCAATCCATCTTACAATGTTCTAAATACCGGGAAGTAAAGTCAATAGCTCTATTGTCCAAATTTCTCACATTATCTACAATAATATCAGTAGGAGTAATGTGACCGGTTAAATTCAATAAACCTTTAGTTTTCTTTGTTGCTTCAAAATTCAGACCCTTACTATTAGTGACCAGTTGAGAATTATGCTTAGTTGACACAAATGCTGCAAATACTATAACGAAGTTGATATCGGTTGAGTTTTGGTACAGTACTATATTGGTATCATTTTAGGTAATTTTTAAAATTTATAAAATAGTTACTGAATTTTTTAAAAAATTACAAAATAATCCATTGTCATAGTGTATAGTTGTATTGTATACTTTTAACCCTTTTTCCAAAAATCATAATAATAAATAATAATTACAATTAATATGAAATAACAATATTTTCAAATATTTCACATATAAATAATAACCACAACTTATATGAAAAAAAACAATCATCATCATACAAATATATAATTAAGAACAATACAAAGTATTTTAAATACTACAATTACAATTTTCATTATATAATAAATAATAATTACATCAAAGCATTCAATAAAAAGAACAATAAATATCTTTAACTCTCAAATCATTACAATTTAAAACAAGAGTTCGTGATAAGGAAACAACTAAGTAGAATTAAAACATGAAACAAAAACATATATTATTTAATTTACTATCAATTAAATATATTATATATTTAATTAATTAAAATTAATTATTACTAAAATTATAAATATCTTACTTTAATTTATAAAATTAATTTAATAATTATATATATAATATTATTTTAGATAGATGCAAATTTAGATAGATAAAAACTATGGAAATCGGTTGTCAAAAGAGTCCAAAAATTTGTATCTTATCTTAGTCAAGATATAGTGATTTGATTTCAATTAGATCATATTATAAGTAGGATTTTTATCTCAAATAAACCTCATGTTAAAATAGTCCCACATAAGATAGAATATTCATCTTAATAATTTTTCTCAAAGCATATATCTTTTAATTAATTATATTTTAATTAATTATAATGTAATTAATTAATTATATTTTAGTTAATTAATTAATTACATAATTTTAATTAATGAAATATTATATTTTAATTAAATTAATTTAGTTAATTAAATTTAATTAATTATAATGTAATTAATTAATTATTAATAACATTTTAATTATTGTAATTAATTAATTACAATATTTTAATTAATGAATGTATTATATTTTAATTAATTATCACAAACATTTAAAGAACATTGATATTGATATTTAAAGTAACCAATGAATTACATATTTCTAATCATATTATACTGCGGGGTACTTTAGTTATTGACACTATTTTTTATGTTCTGTCAAGTGCACCCAAAACATTTCGACTTTTGGTATAAACCCCACTAGAAACTCTGTTTCTTACTGTCCAAGTGTTAATTTACATTTCCTCATCTTCTCATCCTGACAAAAGAGGAACCGTAATAGCAAATAAGAAACATACAAGCCCTGCAACGAGATTGCAGTATGCGAGCTTCAGAGCATTCTCATCACTCACTGTGAATAGACCATAGACATCCTGCATCATGTCTTCAAAATATATAATTTTTTAAAAAATTTTGATTTAATAATTAAAATATATTTAAAATAAAATTTAATTTCTAGATTATTAAAATAAAATAATTTTTATTGTTAATTTAGTAATAAATATTATAAACAAATAAAAAGGGTTATCTAAGCCATTAAAAGAAACATGGATGCCCAAACCTCATCTTGGTAAGCAGAGCTCAGCCACAGAGTCGAGTTGTTGATGCAAAGAAATGTGGAATACATGTTTGGTTTCGTCTTCATCCAAACCTTCAAGCAAATTGACAATATATACGACAAGAGTAGGACAAAATATGGGTGACTGAATGACTTCTTGTAAACACAGTTGTACAGTAGCATGGAGTACGGCAAAAACAGGAACTTACAAGGAAATGAATGAAGAGTGAGAGTAAAGAGATTCAAAATCAAGAACCGTTATGTTAGGGTATCTATATTGATTAAACATGAAAATGTTAAAAGACTTATAAGTAGTAAAGATCAACTATCTAAATGATTAATTCTAATTATTTTGGCAATAATTGACCCAACTTAATTCTTATTAATGGGTTCTATATTTTACCCATATTAAAAATTTTAACATGGTATCAGAGCAAGTTTAGTCTGAATTATTAATTTCTCGATTATTTATTTGAATGTTTAGTCCTAATGGCCCAGTCCAGTTACCATTACGTTTACTTCAAATGATAATTGAATGTCTAATTCCAGTTGTACTTAAGGGAGTGTTAGAATATCCTATATTGACTAAACATGAAAATGTTAAAGGGATTAGTCATTTTGACAATAGTTAACCTAAGCTCAATTCTTATTAAGAAATACTACATTCTACGTCTATTAAAAATTTTAACAATATATACGATAAGAGTAGGACAAGATATGGTGTCTGAACGACTTATTGTAAACATAATTGTACAGTAGCATGGAGCACAACAAAAACAGGAACTTACAAGGAAATGAATGAAGAGTGAGAGTAAAGAGATTCAAAATTATGAACCATTAAGCATCCCGACTTGGTTACTGAAACTGAGTAAACTCCCTGGAAGACATATCTTCCATAAATTGGATAAACAAGGAAGCGAGAAAGGAAGAAGCTAAAAGTAAACAAACGACATGGAAGCTGGAAGCTTGATAAGAAGGGGAGGAAAACATTAACTCCCCTTATTCTCAAATTCAAGGGAGGGGATGCCATGCCCTGATAAAAGAAGAGATACGCAAAAGATGGCATTGTTGGTGCATATGAAAGAAAGAAGTATGAACGAACATAAGAGAAACAATTTGACAAATGAGTAAAAGGAATACTGAATTTGGTATTACTTTGAAATACCAATCTGATTCATCTGCCAAATTATACAATTGCCAACTCCGTAAATCTTTTAAATAAAGAAACGATATTGATATTGATAATAAGGGAAGGAGCGCATACATGGGTTGGGCATGGTACTGCATTTACTTTATATAAATAATATATTATAAACATCTGTTATCAGTTTTTCCGTTAATTTAGGGTTAAGTTTTAACATTTTTTAAATATTAAAGTTTAATTTGTACAAACGTTATGTTCAATTAAAAAATTTTCCGAAAGTACCTAATCTTTCTTTTCGAGGCATCTTTATTTGTTGTTGGATTCTCTTACTTTATTCATATTGCTAAGCATTACTCCTCTCTATTCAATTCATTGTGAGTAAGACATCCTTTCATTTTCACCAATTAATCAAAAGAACAATTTTTAACATCAGAAGTCCAATTAGATGAATGAACACCCCCAAAAGTGTAAAGTTGTTGAAAAGTCGGGTCTTACTCAACATGAAATCGAGAGATTAAGTTTGATTAGTCCAAGTCTAGTTTTTCAAATTTGATTGGCCTTGAAATAGACATATTTTATATTGAAACTCGATCCATCCTGTTATAACCTATATTTTTGATACTATAGTTGATGAATTGAATCCATAGTTTTTTCACTCATAATAAGAACCAAATTAGATTGATACAAGCATCAAATTGTTAGAACACGAGGAATTCACCGTCTTTGATGGAGATTGCAATCGCTATAATGATATATATCGAGGATAGGATAGCCGACAAGCCTAACCGCGCTCCTAGAGCTGACAAATGAGGAACCATAATAGCAAATAAGAAACATACAAGCCCCGCAATGAGATTGCACTATGAGAGCTTCAGACTTCAGAGCATTCTCATCACTGAATAGCCCATAGACATCCTGCATCACATGCACATGGAATTAGAAAAGGAACTCGAAGCACTACATCAATGAGCCAAGTGTTCTTTTACCTTAATGGCTGAACCACCTAGAATGATTAATCCGACGTTGAACATGAACAGATTAAGGTATTGCAGTATCCAAACGATATAGAAATGTTTCTTACCTGTAATAAAAGTTTCACCCATAAAAAAATCATAAACAAAAGATAACCTTTTCCAGTATCAAAGTTGGAGAAATTGGTACAGGTAATGATTTCTGCTGTTTCACTCTTTAGCTCATACCGTAAATATACCCAGCAAGATCTCTGTATCTGATGTGCCTCGTTCCACCAACTTCATGGACCTTGGCAACAAGAGTACTTGCATATAACGAAAGTGCAGTGGCTGCAATTAAACCAACTGCACCAGCTATCCAACTCAAATGAACCATAACAGCATCGGAATAACCCAGTACATAAGCACTGTTTATACCAGTCGTCAGGACGAAACATACTTGGACCCATGAATCTGTCAAAACCGAAATCACCTTTCGAATATTCATCCATGAAGGTAAAATGGATAATTGGGTGTAAATAGAGAAAGAAGAAGGTTTAGACCAAGTGTGGCCCCTGAATGATTCAACACTATATGCATGATTTTCCTTTTTCCAGAAAACAAGTCAAAATAACTCTAGAATTCTGCGTTTGCTGATGTTCCTTGGAGACTAAAAAAATGTAATATACCGCATAACATACAAAAACCAATAGTAAAACCACCAAACCAATCCAAACACTTCCATCTTCCACCATAAATAGAAAAGGTAAAGAACAGAGTAGAACAATAAGACGAAGTAAAGATCAAACCTTTGCTAATCTCATGGGCAGTCCTTGGAACTTCAGTGAACTGCTGGTTATGAAATGAAGTTGAAGCCGCAGAGTTCCCTACGCCGTCTTCACTCGTTGGTGGGTACTCCTCGTAATTGTGGGGTAGTTGGAGTGGGATCATAATTTACAATCGATAAAGGCTCTTATATGTTCTTGGAGATATTATTGTGCTATGATACATTGATATAGCTCCAAGTCTACGCTTAGATAAAAGCTCTTATATGCTGGAGAAGAGTTAAAAGGCGTGATTCAGGACATATCAAGGTGGTTACGCTTGGTTGCTGTTAACAAGAGCAGGACAAATGTCAGACATAAAAATCATGTGTCTTGATATGTTTATTTGTTGTCTTCGTCCAATTTTGTCCCGACTCTAAAGATAGGAACAGTAATTTTTTGTGACTTTCATGATTGTGGTACCAAAATGCAGAGAGGGAGAGAGAGATAGAATCAAAAGACATAGATAAAATGTCAGAAATGCCCTCCCTTCAAAACATAAAATAAAACATAATTTAATTAAATATAATTTAATATAATTAAATAATCATAATAATTTAATTAATTATATTATAATTAATTAATTAATTACAATATTTTAATTAATGAGTAATAATATTTTAATTAATTATATTTAAATTAAAGAATAATAAAATTTTAATTAAATATAATGTAATTAATTAAGTAATAATAAT
>JANZXR010000003.1:33687441-33704908 GCA_027575705.1 Erythroxylum echinodendron
TAATAATAGTATTTTAATTAATGAATAATAATATAATTAATATTTTAATTAATGAATAGTTATATTTTAATTAATGAATAATAATATTTTAATTAAATATAGTGTAATTAATTAAGTAATAATAATAATTTAATTAATTATATTGTAATTATTTCATCATAATTAAAATATAACAAATATACTTGAAATAAATATTGACACAATTATAAATTAATCAATGAGTTACATATCCCAATCATATGATACTGTAGGGGTATTTTTGTCATTGATACTGTTTTTATGTTCTGTCTACTGTAACTAAACACATTTCTGTCCTTGAGATAGAGACAATTTTTTTCTATTTTTTCCATCACAACTAAACACTTCACTGTCTCCAATTTTTGTTCTACTCCTTCTGCAAATTTTCGTCTCGTTCCGTCTTCACATATTGGAGATAGTAACCAAACGCAACATTAGTGTGGCTTTATAGTCTAGTTGGGTGTTACTTTTATTTGAACTTGTTTAGTTTTATTTTTTATTTTCAAATTAATAAAAAATTGTCTTTCGTCTTCATGTAAAATCATAAGAATTGATTTTAATTTTTTGCATTCTTCTTTACATAATTTGTTATTATTATTATTAAATTATATTATTTAATTATTAATAAAATAATTTATTTAAAATAATTTTACTCATAAATTTGTTAATGACTTAATGATATATTTAAAGTTTAAAATATCCTAAAATTGCATAATATTCAATTTTTTAAAATAAATAATATGTAATTATTATAACAACAACATCCAATAAGAGTTCCGACTAAACTCGATATAAAATATATAATTACAAATTTTAATAATGAAAAATATATTAATTAATAATATTTTATTTATTTATTTATTTATTTTAAGAAATTATAGTAATTTTTATTAATGTTTGTTGCTTAATATTATATAAGAGCAAAACTAAAAATTTTAATTAATTTATAGAATTAGTCTATTTTTAATTTTTTTAATTTTAATTATTAATAATAAATAAAATATCACTATATTGATAATTAATACTCACGATTAGGAACGAAAATAGGCTAGGTCAAGCTTGGGTAGACCCGATTCATGTAATCTCGTGCCTGGGGTCTAGGTAGGCCGGCCTGATCAGGCTCAATATTTCATTTTAAAAAAATTATAACGATGTCGTTTGTTCATGCCCATCGGATCTTGTGGTGAGGCGGTCCATTGATTTTTGGCCGGCTAGGCTCAATCTTAATTGCCAAGGCTATTCACAACTTAATCTAAATTTGTTTTAATATATCAATCTAAATAAAACTAAATCAAAATAAATTACAGTATTTTAATACTAAGTATCGTAACTAATTTGCTCCCTTCTTGTTTGAGTAATAGACATTCCTCACTATTACTCAAAATTGATTGTTTTTTTCTCCACGAGTTATGCAGGCGACCGCCAGAAGTTGATGCTGTACATTTGCTTTATGCTTCAGTATAACCTATTACAGAAGTGGAAGTTCGAAATTTAATTTATAAAGAGAGGATAAATGATCTTTAGTTTAAAACGTGCTCTTAAATTAAAATTTAGAACATATGAGGTGGATTAAAAAAATTTGTCATGTCATATCACTATTTGAGTGAAAATGAATAATATATTAATATCAATGCATTTGGTTTGATGAATTTTAGTATAATAAAAATAAAATCAAGTTGTGGTAACTTAACATTTAATTTTAATATAATTTTTTAATTTAAATTTTTAGAAATTTAGTCATTAAAATAATTCAAATTTAATTAAATTTTAAATTGAATTCTCACCATTTATTGCTTAATCTCAACTCAATCCATTTGAAAAGTCACGGCAGACCATATCATATCATATCATGTCGGCAGGGAGGACATTTGGACCCATCCAATTAGCCTTTTCTTCTTCATTTAGTAAAGCAAGACAGAGCTGAAGCAGAAACCTTCCTGTCTACCAATGGACTTGGTGTCAACTATGGTCGTCTTTCAATTATTGAATATCGTAAAGGCATTGTGGAACCATTTTTTAAAAGGAAAAGGAAAAGTTGCAGTCTCTTTTTCTAGTCTCTTTTTCTTTTTAATATATTTGGCAAAAGAAGGGTTAGGGGAGTTGGGAGTCAAATAAAAAGATAGAGATGCTTCACAAATGTGTCAATTTATTAGAGAAGGAGAGGTGTGAATTGTTAGAAATTTCTTTTTGTTGAGATAAGATTTATAGTTGTAAGATTTGCAGCTCAAAAAGTAAAAGCAGAAATCGTGCAAAACAGAAAATGGAGGAAATCGTTACTGATTCGTTGTCCCCAATACAATCATTCTCCTAAAATATATATCACTGATGCTGTCCAATGAAATATTGACAGCAATAACTAACAGCTGAAGATTCTAGAGAAGAATAAAAATTACACGTGGAAAGGAAATACTCAACATACTAAAATAGAATATGACGATAAATGTATTATCTCCAATATGCTCCCTAGATTACCACTCTTCGATATTCACAGCGTTTGGATAATCACTTTCCCAATTGTTCAAAGGAATCAGATTTAGTGACTCTCGCAAACGAGCAAAGGAATTTTGAGAGACTGGCTTTGTCATGATGTCTGCTGTTTAATCAGCGGTAGGGACATAGTTTACTTGAACTATGCCATTTAACACCTTCTCGCAAATGAAATGTAAATCCAACTCTAAATGCTTTGTTCCTACGTGAAAGACAGGGTTAGCTGATAGAGATACTGCGCCTGAGTTGTCACACCATATCTTTGAGGGAAAAGAAACGGTGATACCCATTTCTTTCAGTAATGACTATGTCCAAGTTAATTCACAAGACACATTGGCAATTCCCCTATATTCTGCTTCAGTGGTTGACCTGGCATCTACTCTCTGTTTCTTTGAACTCCATAAAACCAAATTTCCACCAAAAAAGACACAATATCCTGAGGTGGATTTCTTGTCGTCAATACTGCTTCCCCAGTCTGAATCAGTAAAGGCAACCAAATCAAGTGCAGTAGTAGGTGTAAAACGTTAAACATAGTTTTGAGTTCCTTTCAAATACCAAAGAATGCGTTTTACAGCCTTCCAATGCAAGTCAGTTGGGGATTGAAGAAACTGAGATACCTTATTAACACTGAAGGCAATATCAGGTCCCGTGATGCATATATATTGAAGACTGCCAACAATTGTTCTATACAACGTAGGGTCATCAAATGGTTCACCTGATTTCAGAGAGAGATGGAGAAGTGACCATTGGTGGAGGACAAGTGCTTGCTGAAATCATATTAGCCTTGGATAACAAATCCTGAATGTATTTCCTTTGACTGAGAAGAACATCACCAGTGGTCATATCTGCTTTAATTCCCAAAAATAATTAAGGGTGCCAAGGTCTTTCAAACTAAAAACTGAGTTCATACTATCAATAATGTGTTGAATAAGTTGAGGATTATCGTCGGTAATTAGAATGCCATCCACATATATAATAAGATAAGTGCAAGAATTGTTGACCAAACGAATAAATAGAGCAGGGTCTGCAACAAATTCAATAAATTCAAACTCAGAGAAAAGATAAGTACTTAGTCTTTCAAACCATTTGCGTGGAGCCTGCTTGAGTCCATTAAGTGCTCGATGAAGTTTGCAAACTAAAGGCTGTCCTGTTGAATCCAGTTGCTCAAAAACAGGTGGTTGAGCCATGTAAATTTCTTCAATTATGGTGCCATTCAAAAATGCATTGTTGATATCAAGTTATCGCAACTTCCATCCACGTGTTACTGCAATAGAGATTAGAATGCAAAGTGCTGTGGCTTTGACGACTGGACTGAAGGTTTCAAAATAATCAAGCCCTGCTTTTTGGGAGTCTCCTCGTGCAACCAATCTAGCTTTATATCGAGCTAGGGACCCATCAGAGTGATGTTTGATCTTAAATAGCCAATTACTCCCAATAACACTCTTGTTCAATGGCTTAGGTACAAGGCTCCAGGTCTGGTTTTTCATCAGGCAGAAAGTTCTTCGAACATTGCATCTCTCCAATGTGAACTACTCATGGCAGAGTGAATGTGCTTCGGTGCCTGTAAAATAAGGTCAGTAGAAAAGGCCTTTGGTTTAAAATACCATCCTTAGCCCTTTTGATCATAGGATGAGTATTGAGAGCAGGTGTAAGAGATATAGAAGGAGAAACACAAGCTGTGAGGGTGGAGAGGCAGAGGTAGGGAAAGAATTGTTACTTGGAGAAGGAGCTGTGGTAGAAGTGGGTGAAGGTTGAGAACTTTGAGAGAATGATATGGGGTTAGAAGAAGAAACTGGATTTATAAAAGGAATGATGGCTGAGGTGGAGAATGGAGGAGGAGAAGGAGATGTTGAAGAAGAGGATTTGTCAAAAGGAAAGACATTTTCATCAAATACAACATGCCTAGACATGAAAATACGACCATTGGAGTCTAGACACTTGTATCCATGGTGCATGGAACTATAATCTAAAAAGGTGCAGGGAGTAGAACGAAAATCCAATTTGTGAGCATTGTAAGCACGAAGATGAGGATAACATTTGCAGCCAAAAACTTTGAGAAAAGAATAATCAGGTTTAGAGCCAAAAAGAGTTTCGAGAGGAGATAGAAAATTTAAAGCTTTAGTAAGAAGTTTATTAATGAGATATACAGCAGAGAAGAAAGCATCTTGCCAATAAGACATTTGTATAGAGGCTTGTGCCAACAATGTTAATCCTATCTCAACAATGTGCCTATATTTTCTTTCAACAATACCATTTTGAGGTGAAGTGTGGGGACAAGTGAGTCTGTGATGAATACCATGTTGATAAAAGAAAGGAATGAGAGGTCTAAATTCCGATCCCCCATCTGTCTAAACCGATTTAACTTTACAATTGAATTGTCTTTCCACAAGGTTTTGAAATTGGGTATAAGCAGCATATACATCAGATTTGTGAGGTAAGAAATAGATCCAGATATAACAAGAAAAACCATCTACACATGCCATATAGTATCGATTTCCATAAGAGGCAATAGGTACTGGTCCCCATAAGTCAATTTCAATCAACTGTAAAGGAGCAGTGTAGGTTGTGGTAGATAAAGAGAATGGCAATTTGTGGGATTTGCCTAATTGACAGGCATAACATAACTCAGGCCATTGAAAAGATAAAGGTTTATCATTAATATGAATATGCTTCATTACATTAGTAAAAGGATGGCCTAATTGGTGATGCCAAGTCAAAGGTGATACAGTGACACTAGAATTGAAAGAAACAGGCTGAATATTCAGTGTAGAAGTGAAATGTTGATGGAGACAAAGAGTGGAATGATGAGGTGGGGTTGTCTTTTGTGGGAACTGGTAGATGCTGGAGAAGCTTAACGGAGAAGAAATGGGATGATGTCGTGGTAGTGTGAGATGATAGAGGCCATAGGGTTCAGGTCCTTGAAGAAGAAGGGTCCGGGACACCAGATCCTTGACAGTGCAATGGGAAGGAAAAAATTCAAAGTAGACATTATTATCCTTAGCAAATTGTGAGACAGATAAAAGATTGGAAGAGATACGAGGAACATATAATATATTTTTCATAATGATAGATCTGGGTGGTGCAAGAAAAGAAGATTGACCAATACATGAAATAGGGAGACCAACACCATTACCTACTAGAACTGTACCTTGACCTGTGTAGGAAGGGAGATGTTCATGTTAGCGATGTCATTGGTGATATGATTGGTGGCTCCAGAATCTAGATGTCATGTCTCAGTGTTGTTGTGATCAGCAGAGGAGGTAGAAAGAGAAGAAGCTGTCATATGTGCATTGGACTGTTGAAGGTAGGAATAAGGAGTGGATGCAGGGACAGTGGCAACAAATGTAGTAGGTGAAGATGCCATGAGAATCTAAACAAAGACTGAGGATTATGATTGGGTGTGTATGATGGTGGGAAAGGTAGAAGTCCAGACCCAATATTTAGTGGTTGGGGCTGAAAATAAGTGTAATGTATAGCTGGAGGGGAATTATGGAACGGAACAGGTGATGATGAGTTGGCAAAGGAAGTGTTTGATGAAATGCCAATGAGAGTGGGATCAAAACGGTAAAAGCAACGTTAGACAGTATGGTTTGAGTGTCCTCAGAGTTAGCACTGCATTCGATTGCCAGAGTATCATCCTCGTTCCCCTACTTCGCGAAGACTGATTCGGGGGAGGTTGGTAAGTTGGAGTAGGTGAAGGTGGTGAAACATGGGCTTGGGTGTGTTCAACAGGTTGAGCAGTCACGGTGTTGACTGAGGCTGATATGGGTTGCAGAGATAGAGAGTCTGCTTGACGAGCTTCCATGTCAAGGAGTATGTGTGAGATAGCCTCAACATCAAGGGGAATAGGGCTTGCAGAGATGGCAGCAATGATAGCATCGAAATCTGGAGTAAGATCGGTCAAAATGGTGGACTTGTGCAACGATTCAGGCACAGCTTCTCCACAACCTGAGAGCTGATCACAAATAGATTTGATGTCAGACAGATAATTACGCATTGTCTTGTTTGCCTTGCGCTGAGAACGCAACTGACAGTGAAAATGCATAACCCGCTGTATGGAGTGTGTAGCAAGCAAAATGCTTATGTAGAGTACTCCATATGTCAGCAGAGGTGGAGCAACCAACCAATGTAGGTAGAATACGATGACTAATAGAAGTGAGTAGCCAAGAAGCAAGCGCTGCATCTTGTTGAAGATAGGAAAGATAGAGAGGATTAGTAGTTGAATCATCACTGTTTGAAAGAACCGAAGGAGGAATAGAAACAGTGCCATCAAGGTATTGTTGCAGATTTTGACTACGAGTGACAAAAGTGATTTGTTACTTCCAAAGTAGAAAATTTGTATCATCAAGAAGAAGATTGATCTTCTTAAAAAGAGAAGGAGGTTATGTGGAGGAAGTGCTTGTTGGAGAAGTGACTTCTGAAGAAGAATTAGCGATGTCGAAGGGAAGGTTGAAGAAGAAAAGAAGAGAATGTATGTAGGGGAAAAAATGGATATGCCCAGAATGTGCGCTCTGATACCATGTAAGATTTGCAGCTCAAAAGGTAAAAAGCATAATTCGTGCAAAACAAAAAATGGAGGAAATCGTTACTGATTCGTTGTCCCCAATACAATCGTTCACCCAAAATATATCGCTGATGCTGTCCAATGAAATATTGATAGCAATAACTAATAGCTGAAGATTCTAGAGAAGATTAAAAATTACACGTGGAAAGGAAATACTCAACATACTAAAATAGAATATAAAGATAAATGTATTATCTCAAATAATAGTTTATTAACCATCGTATTGTGATTTAAAAAGAGCTCAATGCGTGATAAAAGTTTATCAATAGGACCTAATTAAAGTAGGGATTTCGAGTTAAGTTGATGAATGGTGATGGAGTTGAACATCTGTTATCTTCTTTTAGGATGTCAAAGTCTGGAATCCTATTCAATCACTTCCTATGTAAAGTTACGCGCTTTTGGAATGATTTCTTCTTACCAAATCTTCTCTACATGTTACGATAGAGTTAAACGTTAAAGAAACGAAAACGAAAATGAAAAAGAAAAAGAAAGCAATGTCTATCAGTTTCTTTTTGTATTTCAGAAACAGATGTAATCATTTTCTAAACTAAAGATCATTGATACGGATTTCGTACCGTACCGGCTAAAAACTAGTACGAAATCATCTAATGTCAGTACCGGTCTCAAATATCGACCGGAACCAAAAATTTCGACCGGTACCGTAAGTTTTGGAAATTGCAAGGACATAACTTAATTGTTTCTAATTGGTCTACGTGCTTTTACCCTTTTTTCAAATAATTCAAAAAACATATTCTTTTAAAAAATTTAACTTTGATGAGATACTCAAATAAATAAAAACTTCTAGCTATGTGGGTAGGAAAGAAGAGGCTGTACTTAGCCATAAAGTTTACAAAAAAAAAGTTATTTAATTTAGCCTCTTTATGTCGCTATTGAAATAAGTTGCCTAGCTATATCTTTGGCTACTCTGCCCGTATTTCTTCATAGGTCAAATTAGATATGTAATTATTGAAATTCTAGGAAGAATTTTTTACGGAAGAACAACAAATTCATCATAAGTAGAATTGGATTTGAATACAATAAAAAATACAGCGCACTTTCTAGATGTTCCCTTTAGATGATTTTTAAATATTTTTATGTACTCTTTTAATTTTCATAATAAGTGGTCTCATTTTTTCATCGGTTGGAGTCAAATTGGAATTATTAACTATTGACTATGAATCATTCAAATTCAAATTAAGAACGAAAACTCATTTGAATTTTTTAGCATTATAACTAATTTGATTTTATCAGCCCTTATAAAAGAAAAGGAAAATTATACAAAATAAGATTTATGGCTACACAAAGTGCTGGAAAAAAAAAGAGAAAGTTCGAAACAATTGGGAATTTTTTTATTGTGCAAACCAACGCAAAGATTGGGGCTAACCGTGCACTTCTCTAGTTTGGAGAGGTAGCCCTAGGTGGTGAAGAGCTAATATCGAGATGCCAAACCTTCACATTGATGTGAGCTCTTAGGGAAGATCAACATGTTATCCCTATATATGTTAAAAGTAGGTCCAATTATGCCATCTGTTTATGTCTTTTATATGTTTTTTTCTTATTCGATCACGACAATGGATGAGCAAGTCAAAAAAAGATTTCTCCACTGATTATTTCTAGACGAGCTTCTTAGTAGCTATTCGACATTAGGTATATTGGGACCACTATTGTTTTCTTGATCTACCCGATTGGTAACTAAAATCAACAAACAAGTGTGCTTTAATAAGAGATCGTATGAAAGGGACTCTTCTTTTTTATAATTCATGAAGGATTATTGGATTTGAAATTTGAATCGAATCTAAAACACTAGAGTATGTCTTTTAACATGTCAAAGCCAGAAAGAAACTTTGAATATTTTCTATTTATTATATATATTCTATAAGAATAGAAAAGGGGGAATGAATTTTTCTCTACCATATTTTTTTGTTTCATTTATTTTGGAATAGTAAAAAACACTCAGGAGATAGAATACTTTGAGGTTATTGATTAACCCTTCGTTTAATAAGAAAATGGGTTCAATTTTGAACGCACTATTGCTATTTTGCGATGCAATCCATAGGAAGAAAAGCGGAACAAGCACACCTGAAGACAATTATAACCATATACATATAAAATGATATCAATGGAATGCCATTCATTCCTTTCGGGATCATTCATGGACGTACTGATATGCTTGCACCGAAGTGACCTGGCCTAATAGACCTAAATGATTCTTCCAATGTATCATTACTAGTCCAATGTTGTTCATGGATTAACGAAAATATGCAAAATTTCTATATGCCTTTTGACTCTATATTCATATTCCAAAATCAAAATATTGAAACAATAGAATTGGGCATGTTGAACACCACTTATTTTTTCTTTATTTATTTCAAAAAGCTCAATGTACAGTAGTGGATTCCATTTTCACTTTAAAGAGAGATACCATTTAACCTCCTTGCTTCTCTTATGGTATAATCCTCTTCTCGCTGAGCCTATAGAAGGGCATCATTGACTAATTTTCAATGTATTTTTATTGACCAATCAGAATTGACTCCTAAGATCTATAATTGTATAGATCTAAAGAGAGGCTAAATTTATAGTAATAGTAGTCATTTTTTATTTTTTATTTTCATTTTTTAGGGGGAGCAATCCCCAGTTGGTTTTTTCTAAACAGAGACATGATAGTTTATTACTCTAAAAAAGCAGGGACACAAAGGAGCTTCTCCATCAAGGAAAAGAATCTGGATATATACGATTAGTCTAGTATTTTACATCCTGATCAATTTCTAAATGAATCATATATTTGCTTAGAGGATAAATATATATTTAAATACCATATATATTTATTGCTTTTAAGAATCAAAGCAAAAGTCCAAAGTGTTTGTGATTGTTTCAGAAGAATAGAAACAAAAAGTACGCTATTTGGAAACCACAAACCATTCTGACTATTGGGTAGGATCCTACAAATGTCATAAAATCACTTAGCTTAGATCCATATCCATATAATGTCTTTCTTAGGAGCTAGGGAAACAAATGAATCAAAGAGAGAAATCCAATCCAAAAATGGTAAGATGAAAACGCCTCCAACTACTTAGGGAAATTTACAAAAATGGATTAATGTTGGTACGATATAATCCACCAAACCAATTCTACTTTGGTAGTTTCTTCTACTGAAATTTTTTCTAAGAATGTCTTAATTTTCTATCTTGAGCATTATGGAATAGCAATTGCATTAACTTGTAGCAATTTGGTCTTATGTGACTTTTTACATAACAAAAGTGACATGTAGGCAAGAACTTTCTGCTTCTTTTTGAAATTTCTCCTTGCTTACTTGGTCTTGCTTCTTTCAAAATCTAACCTCACCATTTTGCTCATTATTTGCCTGAGAACATTGACCTTTGAATCCAACAATTTTGCCAATTTCTAGTAATTAGTCTAGCTTCTCAATACTTCCATTCAACATTCTTATTCCTTTCTCTGTATTGATCAACTCTACCTTGGTTTCATCAATTTCATATTTTGTTGACAATAACTTCATCTCCATATGTTGAATATCATCTTTCATGGTATAGTTATCCCTCTTTGACTTCTCATTTTGTTTACACATCTTCACCCATTTGCTACACATTAGTTCATAGGCTTTGTAGATATCTTTATTTTTTAATTCTGAGTCATTCTCATTGTTATTTTCATTGTTGTCATTATCATAATTAGAGTTTAATACTAAAATATCTGAATTTTCATCTTCAATTTCTTAACTAGTTGCTACTAAGCAAGCAACTTGACTTTTTTTTAATATAAAGCAACCAACACAGCATGATGACTCACGATTTCTTCTTCTCTTCCATATTCACTTTTAGATTCATTTTCACTCAAAGTGTTGATGTAAGACTTCCCCTTTCTCCTTTTAGGAGTGTTAGCACACTTCGCTTGCATATGCCCAAAACCTTGACACTTATGACATTGTATCTTCTTTGCCTTCTTTTCACCTTTTTGAGCATTTGCTTGTTGTTTAAAGTTGTTGTTGGATGAACTCTCACTATTTTACCTGAACTCAGGTTTATCTTTCTTCACCTTTTTTAGTCATTTGCTGAAATTTCTTGTTAGCACTATCAGATCTTCATTTTCATCAGAATCATCTCCTAAATCGTGCACAAGTTTAGCAACTTTGGCTTGAAGCGTCATTCCTTTATTCTTCTAATGCTTGTCTCTCAATAGGTTCATCTTGAGGTTTGTGAGAATTCCAATTATCTTTTCCAAATATAACTCATCAATGTCATGAGCTTCTTTAATAGCTGCAATCTTCGGTATGAATCTAGGAGGCAACGATCTTAAGGTTTTCTTGACAAGTTTCAGATTTGAGTATTTCTTACCAAGTTGATGTGCTTGGTTGGTGATATCATGCAATTGCTTATGAAAGTCTCTAATAGTTTCACTTTTTTGCATCTTAAGCTTTTCAAATCTAGTAACCGTCATTTGAAGTTTTGATGTTATCTACAATTGTGATCCTTTATGTATGGTTTGTAATGTATTCCAAGGTTCTTTTATTGATTCACACGCTGATGTCATATTAAAATGTCCTTCATCTACAGTATTGAAAATTGCATGTATTGCTAAAGAGTTACCAAGCACACCCTCTTCTTCAACCTTTGTCCACTCGGATAGATCTTTAGGTACCGCTTCATTCTTTTCATTAGTTGTCATAAGATGAGTCCAAGCTTTAGTCCCTTGTGCTTGAATAATTCAAAATTTTGAAAGATAAGAGGATAAAGAAACTAACTTTCTTACGAATGATGCAGTAGAAAACCCTAATAAAATGCTCGCTTGTATGTCGTTCCATTCCATTTAGAATTAGGAATAGGTGTAACCCTGAATCCACAAGTGCCAATGGAAGACTGACATCCTTCCTTTTTCTTGCTGTTCTACTCATGGGCCGTGGTTGGCCAGCCCGTGGTTGGATGGGTCATGGGTGGGCAGAGCCAGCCCAACCCACTTTATATATATTTTTTAAAAACTTTTAAAAATGACATCTTTTTGATGTTACAGTCGGGTCACGAGAGCTGATCTGGCCGAACAATTTTGACCTGTGACCTGTGGTCTGGTTCACTAGAGCCAAAATTAAAATTGACATTCCTAAATGTGAATTCAATGGGGAATATACTGTTAGCACTAGTCTTACATTTTGTCTCTGTGGGCCAAGGAGAAAGGGGCTTAGTAGAACAGATGAAAGAAATATATTGATAAAAAATTACTTCCTTTCTTACTTTGACCTATTGAGCCCTACATGCCTTAGTCAGTACAAAGCTATACAATAGCACCTAATTTTTTTTGATTCGATAGAAAGGTGGAATCCTACAAAGAGAAAGGGTTCCTAATAAAAAAGAAATTTCTTTTTAATCATTTTTTATCTTTCTTTACCCAACGGAAGTATTGAATAGGATGTTCCTAAATACTTTTTTTAAAAAGGCAAACTTTTCTTTTTTTATTCCATTTTTTTGTTGCAAAAGCCTCAGTAATAGTCGGACGATAGTGAAAAGTCATACCAAATAGATTTTGTTGAAATTGTTCGTTTAGAAATTTCCTATTTCATAGAAGTTTACTGATATCTTCTTTTTATACGTACTAAAGGTTTATGAATAAGTCATTTTGCCATAGGTCAAATCAGATATGTAATTATTCGAATAATTATTGGAGACTCAAATGGTGGATACGAGAGTTCTTTTTTCTTCTCCATTTCAACTTTCAAAATATAGTTGGTATTTTGGTTTTGGCCTCATTCGTCCCGGATTAATGAACAATGTCTAAATTAACCAAAATTTCAGATTATATTTGAATTAAAAATTAAATTTTAAAAAATCTGTCCAAGTTTAGTTAAAACTAACCTAAAATTAAAAAAATTCAAAACCCAAAAAAACTAAAAAAATCATAAATTTAAGTATAAGCCTAATAATTTAAATTTAATCAAATTTCTAGTTACCAAATTCATTTTAAAAGTTTAGACAAAATCCAATCTTAATTAGAAGCCAAGTTGACATAAACACAAACATTTTCTAGAAGTGACTAAATATGAAATATTAAATTACTGTCACTTAAATCAACGAATTAAAATATATTTGATTGGATGTTAATTTGTGCTCAAATTTAGATGTTGGAGCTCAAAGGACCATTATATTTGTGAGCTTGGTGGAAGGGCTTGTATGGACATAATTAATTTACTGTCGACGGTCCGGGACAACAAATTGGTTAGTTAGGTAAAATGATTCTGAAAGTTAGACTTTGGGGGTTAACTAGCTGGTTTTGAAGAAACGTGGAAGAAAGCAGAATTTTAGTACATCAAAGTGGTTGAGCAGTTGTTTTCTTTCCTTCTTTCTTCTAATGTCAATTACTGGAATGATAAAACAGAAAAATACTGAAACTTTAGAATTTGAGATCAGAAAATGATTGAATGTTATTAAGTTTTTGTGTCATTCAATCTCCAAATATTTTGTAATCTTTAGAATCTACTACAATGAGCCTCAAAGATTCAACTGTTGCAGCAACTGATAAAACTCCAAAGAAAATGACATTAAGCCAATGCCATAGCTTCTGCAGAGAACTTAGTTTCTCCTTCTTAGCCATCATATACAGGTGATGAGGGATAACAAATGTAAGAGGAAGGACGCACAAAGACCCAAAGAGCCCAATGAAGTCTCCTATAAAAGGTAGAAGAGCTGCAATCACTGAACTAACAGCCAAGTAGCTACCTCTTAACACAACTCTAAGTGACAGCTTCTGATGAAGTCTCAAACCACTTCCTTTAGACCCAAAAGTAGTATCCAAGTACTCGTACGATGGACATGCAAATATCTATAACAAATTAAAACCAGAGTCAGCCATTTTTTCAAGAAAAGTGTATTCTGATTCTGATGCGAAAATCACAGGTTTGGAATAGATCGTACATGAAAGGAAATGATTGATTGAAGAAATGCAGCAATATTGGCAAGTGCCTTTGCCCAAACTGGACCACTCGTATTATTAAGCAAATAAGAAGATGTTGATGATCCATAAGCCCAATACCCACAAAACATAACGGCAAACATTGGTAAATCTCCAATTGTAAACAGCACATAAAGTGCCTTCACCATGTTCCCAACTACAGGAGCTCTTATAGTTGCCTGTTACAAGTCAATCAAGAAAAAAAGATTTACGTTAATTGAAGGCATAAACAGATGGATAGTTTGATGAAATTGGATCTATAAGGTACCTGTATCTCAGGAATCATCCCACTATTAAATGGCACAAACAAATTGGAAATTGCTCCAATTGTCAAAAAGATCTTTCCCACTGATGTTCCTGGGATACTATAGTCCCTAGCTGATGAATTGATTCCTACAATCCATAGTTTTTTCACTCATAATAAGAACCAAATTAGATTGATATAAGCATCAAATTGTTAGAACACGAGGAATTCACCGTCTTTGATGGAGATTGCGATTGCTATAATGATATATATCGAGGATAGGATAGCTGACAAGCCTAACCACGCTCTTAGAGCTGACAAATGAGGAACCATAATAGCAAATAAGAAACATACAAGCCCTGCAATGAGATTGCTGTATGAGAGCTTCAGAGCATTCTCATCACTGAATAGACCATAGACATCCTGCATCACATGTACATGGAATTAGAAAAAGAACTCGAAGCACTACTTCAATGAGCCAAGTGTTACTTTTACCTTAATGGCTGAACCACCTAGAATGATGAATCCAACGTTGAACATGAACAGATTAAGGTATTGCAGTATCCAAACGATATAGAAACCTTTCTTACCTGTAATAAAAGTTTCCCCCATAAAACAATCATAAACAAAAGATAACTTGTTCCAGTGTGAAACTTGAAAAAATTGGTATTGATAATGATTTCTGCTGTTTTACTCTTTAGCTCATACCATAAATATACCCAGCAAGATCTCTGTATCTGATGTGCCTCGTTCCCCCAAGTTCATGGATCTCGGCAACTAGAGTATTTGCATATAAGGAAAGTGCAGTGGCTGCAATTAAACCAACTACACCAGCTATCCAACCCAAATGAACCATAATGGCATTAGAAAAACCCAGTACATAAGCACTGTTTATAGCAGTCGTCAGGACGAAACAAACTTGGACCCACGAATCTGTCAACACAAAAATCACCTTTCGACTATTCATCCATGAAGGTAAAATGGGTATAAATTAGAGAAAGATAAAGGATGTGACCAAGTTTGGCCTCTGAATGATTCAGGACTAATATGCATAGAATAAGTCAAAAGAACTCTAGAATTCTGCATTTTCTGATGTTCCTTGGAGACTAAAAAATGTAATATACCCAATAACAGACAAAAACTAATGGTAAAACCCACCAAGCCAAACCAAAAACTTCCATCTTCCACCATAAATTGAAAAGATAAATAATAGAGGAGAACGATAAGAAGAAGTAAAGATCAAACCGTTGCTAATCTCATGGGCAGTCCTTGGAGGGTGCTCTTCGTACTCCTGATCTTCTCCTGTTTCATCAGCCAAGAGAGGAACTTTCTGTATTTCTTGGTCTGAATTTCCTGTGGGCATCATTTCAGGATCCTCCAATGCCTTTTTTTCGTGTCACTGACTTGTTCTTATTCGACAGGTCGAGTATTAATCAAACAATCCTTTGAGTCTGGAGTACCTACTTCTCTTTTCAGACTATGGATCACTCAGCAACTAAGCCGTGTATTTGTAGGCTCTGGTTTTCCTGTCTTGTTTTTATTTGCCTGAAAGTTGAGACTTGGAATGAAAATTCACTTTGCTAATGCCAACTAATTATCTGTTGGAAATATTCGGACAGCTCTTTAATCTTCGTCTCTGCTTCATGTAATGTCCCACATTTTACCATACATGACGTTGCCTACTGCCAGTTTAGTTAGTTAAAGGGTGCTTTCGGGCTTCAGGAATTATAAAAAAAAAATATAAAGTTACTCCTGTAAATATTTTCCATATCAGTAAAAACTGTCATCAGATACAGTGTTTCAGGTAAATGAATCTAACTGTATGAAGATGACTGACTGATTTTACAAGTGGGAAGCTTTACAATTTTGTTGCTAATGAAATGAGGTTGGATCTCTAGATTTGTTTCCCAATAGGGCAAAGTGGTTGCTTTCATTTATACAATTGTATTTCACTAGTTTCTTCTATAGATCCAAAAAGACATAAACATGTCGAATCCTCTCATGGCGATATGTTTACAGAGGAACAGAATGAATTAGTTGAATCAGCTGCCAAGTTGTTTTATGGTCTGATTCATGCTCAATACGTATTGGCTAGCAAACGAACGGCAGCTATACTTGAAAAGTACAAAAAAATGACTTTGGGAGATGTCCGAGGCTTTACTACTGTGGACGGCCACGTCTTCCCGTAGGTCAGTCGGATGTAGTTCTATTGTTTCTGATCTGAGTTCTGTGTTTAATGTATGACGGACAGAGAATATGCTAAAAACAAATGTAAGCTGTAAAATAAGGTCATGGGAGTGAAATATAGTATTAAATATCTGAAAATAAAATCATAGGCTAGTAATTACTTCTAGGATTTCTAACAAGAATTAGGAATCATTCCTATGCTTTAAATTTAACAAAATAATTAGTATAATACTCATAGGTTTTAGTAGTATGTTTTATGGTTTATGAGTCGTTTTTAAGAATGAATACTCAGAGGAAGGCTTAAAGAAGTGGAAGAAGAATACTACGACTACGTTGAACTTACCAATGTTCTCCATAAAAAAATATGACGTAGTATCCTACGGGATAAAGGATATAGAGTAAAGAAGTCCTCGTTCTTGCAAATCTCTTAAAAGGTTTTTTTTTTTTTTTTGAGTCTTATATCTTATATTTAACCTAAATATCTAACATGTATTTTCTTCTAAGTTAGGTAGCTTAAATAATTCCCTACTTAGTATTTTTTTTTTTTATAATGACTTAGTTGGATTTGCCTATTAACCTGTCTTCTTTTGTATTTGTGTATTTATTTACCCTACCTAGCCTATATATTTTCTTGTTAAGTCTTGTTAGATTTGGTTATTATCCTGTTTTCTTTCTTGTTTGTATACTTATTTACTTGTTTTATCTTTTATTTTGATTCTTTCCTTTGTTTTATATTTATTCTATTATTATTTTAATTTATACAAATTTATTTATTTAATACTTTTCCACTTCGCTTAAATGTTTTATTGTAATGACTTGTTAAATTTATTGGTTAACCTGTCTTCTTTTCTGTGTATTTATTTACTTGTTTCATTTTTTATTTTGAGTTTTTACCTTGTTTTATATTTATTGTATTATTTTTTATTACTTATTATATATTTTTATTTATACAAATTTAGTTAATTTTAGTTATTATTATTATTATTATCCAATATGTCTATCGCATATATATA
>JANZXR010000003.1:33720113-33730378 GCA_027575705.1 Erythroxylum echinodendron
ATTTATTTTCTCTTCGTCATCACAAAAACTTCTTTATTAGTTAAGAGCAAGATTGCGTACTATAGAATCTCTTTAAACTTTATATTTTAGCAAGATTTTTACTTAATGGTGGCGGATGTTCTTGTATCTTTTTAGGAACAATCACTCCTGTTTTGAAGTTGCTCACAAATTGTGCTTATCAGATACCGTTATGATATATATGTTGCCAACAGTCAGCTAGATGATGAACTGTCTAAAAGTAGATGTGCTCATGCCTCCAACTCGCTAGGTTAGGACAAGAACACTACGAGTTTCATAATCTGGGTTGGCTGGTTTGTTTCGTTTAGCAAACAGTCATCTGAGTTTCTGCAGGTAAAAAAAAAAAAATGAGTCGAATAAATCTGTTTAAATTTAGATTAATTCTTTATATTACTCCTTTATTCTTTCTATATTGTAAGGTTAATACCAACAATAAGCCTGTGATCTGTCTCTAAACAGAATATATTTTTATGCTAACGCAAATAAAAGAAAATATGCCAAAAATACCTCAAAACACAGCTTGTTTAAACTGTCACAATTAAGAAGAAGAAAAGAACAGTTAAAGATTAAGTAAAAGAAGGTTTACATACATAATAAAGATAGGATAAAGTATAGGTAGTAGCTCTAATAGAAGAAGTTCCATTATTTCATTTTAAGAACCAAGAGCGAGCTAATTATGCCATTATGATTCGTCGCTAATTAAGTTTAAGTGACCCTTTTTGAGAAATTCCTTATTATCTAACTCAAAGATAGTTTTCACTATTTTGCGTATAGAGCGAGGCTAACATGATATTTGGTAAGGTAATCATAATGAGAATAGTGCTTCAGTATAGGGTAAAATACCAAGAATATAATTTAAAGAGGTCACTAGTGAGATGAATTTTAACTTTGGAAAATAATAGGAGTTACTCTGTAAGGTTTGGTAAGCAAAGGTTTTCAACCTTAATTAATAAAATATTAAAGAGATAAAACTATATGGAAGGACTGACGATTTAATAATCTAAGCATATAGAAATTAAAATCATTTCATTAGACAATATCGGCCTAGGGTCTTCACTAGAGGCTGAATTCGGGGGACTTCATACTGGCTTAGTTATGGCTTGGAATCAAAGATACCGGAAAGTCGAAGCAGAAGTTGGTTCCTTGGAAGTTATTAATCTTTTATCTTCTTCGACAACTATGTCTGCTACAACGCATCCGCTAATCAAGGAGATTCGAGAGATGCTCGGCCGAACGTAGGAGATCAGTTACAACATTCACTCCACGAAGGTAGCCATTGCGCGGATAGACTTACGGCATTGGCCAAGTCAATTGCGACTGGTATCACAGTTTTACAATCACCACCTTTTGACGTGACGGACTTCTTCATCCAGGATATGGCAGGGATCACTTCCCAAGAACCGACGTCTAATTAGGCAGTGATTTATTAGTTTTATTTTTCTTTTGTAAAAGAAATCATTTCGTTAGAAACGTCGTACTAAATACAGATATTGAGACAAAATTTGTCAATACATTATCTTAGTTAATTGATATATTCATTAAAATAATGAATAAGGATAGAATTAGGCATGATTGATGGAAATTTTATTTAAATTGGTACTTCAATTTGTTGACGACTGATGTTTCTTTGAATTAGTAATTGGTTTAGTGCATTTAGTATTAATTTGGAGGTTATTTGGATCAAATTGTTTGAATTTAGGTCACCAATATAAAGGAGCCGTTGACGAGTATCTTTAGAAAAATATACACATTGCGTACCATCAATTTGTCAACTTGTAACTTATTGGTCTATATATTAGTTTACCGAAACATCAATTTAGTTAACCAATTTCATTCAATAATCAACCAATAAAGTAGAATTTCAACACACTTTTCCCTCTCCAGCCTACTCTTATGATTGTAACTTTTACCCATTCTTTAATCTCTCTATTTTGATTTGCTCTCTCCAATCCATCACAGATTCAGAATCTGTTTACTTTTGGCACCTGATCATGATTTATTCTCTTTACTTCTGGCACATCGTTTCGGTACACATCGTTTTTGGAGAAAACAAGGTTGAACAGGTTAAGTAGTACAGAATACCTAATGCCTCATTTAAAACTCAATTTTATTAACACCACATCCACATTTCATCCTTTTAATTTGATAACGAGGAGTGATCTAATGGCTTAATCTCCTTACTTAAGGCTCTCCCTTACAGAATGTCTTGAATTCGAGTCACGTCAAAGGAGGAGAAATGGAAAATGTGTCCTATTGATGATCCTCTAACTCCTTAGGCAAAGCTCCTTGATCGGATCAATTATGGACGCCTCGCTTCTAGTAGCAGTATTGGAGTTGAAGTTACTAAAGAATCCGAAGATTGCTGAGAACCTGATATTGACCAAGGCCAGCAGTCAATCAACAGTTGATTAATCAAGTATGTGACGACTCCTTATACATAGAAGTGTACAAGTTATGTAGAAACCTAAGGGATCTTGAGGTTCCAGATTTACATTCTCTAGGACTCTTGGGGTAGGGTCTAAGAGACTTAAGGTTAGTTCGGCTAAGCTGAGATACCTAAAGTAATCAAAAAAGTTTTTGCATAATCTCTAACTCTTTTGAATTTTAGGTTCTTAAAATTTAACGAGCTTTCTTTAAATTATTCGTTAATTTCTATTCTTTTCATGATTTAAAAAAGACCAAATTTTAAATTCAAAAGGTTTGGTTAAGTTTAGTTTAAGATTAACTTAATATAAAGAAATGTAGAAAATCCATAAAAACCCAAAACTCAATTAAATTTAAGTATAAGCATAATAGTTTAAATTTAATCAAAATTCAAGTTAAACTCAAATTTATTTAAAAAAATTCAATATGAATCAAATGCCAAGTCACAACCATTGGGATGGAGGTGCCTAATCTTTCTTGGAGGCGGCTTACTTCTTGTTAGACTGTCTTTTCATATTCATGTTACTAAGCATTACTTCTTTCTATTCATCGCGATTCGCAAGCAAGACATCCCATCACCAACTACCAATATGATATTAAGCATAATTAGAAGAATGTACAACCCCAAAAGTTATTTACAAGTTAGCTTTTAATCACATGACATGAAATCAAGAGATTAAGTTTGATTAGTCTAAGTTTAGTTTTAGATTTAATTGGCTTTGAAATAGACAATTTTTTTAAAGCTGACCATATGAATAACTGAATTACTTGGACTTAAATCTATTGGATTAAAATATATTTAATTGAAAATTTAGATATTCAAATTTATTCACTCTGTGGTAAGGTAACATATATTTCTGAGCTTTGATGAATGGTTTAGAATATAAGAAACTTCTCAAAAATGCTTTTTAGAGCTGACCAAATATGAAATATTGAATTATTCATACTTAAATCAGGAGATAAAATATATTTAATTGGATGTTAATTTAGAAATTGGAGCCTGATGGATCCGTTATATTTTCATGAGCTTGGTTGGAAGGCTTGTATGGACATAATTAATTTCACATCAACATTCTTGGTTAGGTAAAATGATTCTGCAAGTTAGATTTTGGGGGTGGAGTTGTTGGTTTTGAAGAAACGTGCAAGAAAAGTAGAATTTTAGTACATCAAAGTGGTTGAGAAGTTGTTTTCTTTCGTCAGACGAGAATTACTACAACGATGAAACAGAAAAACACTGAAACTTTAGAATTTGAGATCAGAAAATGATTGAATCCCATTCAATTTTTGTGTCATTCAATCTCCAAATATTTTGTAATCTTTAGAATGCCTCACAGATTCAACTGTTGCAGCAACTGATAAAACTCCGAAGATCATGAAATTAAGCCAATGCCATAGCTTCTGCAGAGAACTTAGTTTCTTATTCTTAGCCATCATCTAGAGGTGATGAGGGATAACAAATGTAAGAGGAAGGATACACACAGATGCAATGAAGAACAAAATAGGCAACAAAAAAGCCCCTATTTTATCTCATTTTATTCTATATGAAGGTTAAGAATGGGACAAAAAGAGCTCCTATTTTGTCTCTTTTTTTCTTGTGGGCTCTTATAAAAACACAAAAGGAGGCAACTAACCTCTTTTTTACTTTACCCATAACCTATAAACATGAAGAACGGCCTGTCAAGTAGCTACCTCTTATCCCAACTCTAAGTGACAGCTCCTGAAGTCTCACACCACTTGCTTTAGACCCAAAAGTAGTATCCAACTACTCGTACGATAGACATGCAAATATCTACAACAAAGTTTAGCCAGAGTCAGCCATTTTTTCTGAAGAAAAGTTTACTCTGATTCCGATGCAAAAATCACAGGTTGTGGATATATTGTAAATGAAAAGAAATGATTGATTAAAGAAAGGCAGCAATATTTGCAAGTGCCTTTGCCCAACCTGGACCACTCGCATTATCAAGCAAATAGGAAGATGTTGATGATCCATAAGCCCAATGCCCACAAAAAAATAACATCAAACATTGGTAAATCTCCAATTGTAAACAGCACATAAAGTGCCTTCATCATGTCCCAACAACAGGAGCTCTCACAGTTGCCTGTTACAAGTCAATCAGAAAAAAATATGATGTTAATGGAAGGCCTAAATAGATATAAAGTTTGATGAATTTGGATGTATAAGGTACCTGTATCTTAGGAATGATCTCACTATTAAATCGAACAAACAAGTTAGAAATTGCCCCAATTGTCAAAAAAATCTTGCCTACTGACTTTCCCAGAATATTATATAAAAATCCAAAAGGATGTAATTTCACAAAAATTTTGGTCAGTCAAAATTGCTTTGAACTGTATTTGTAGTTTTTTGATATAAAGCAAATGTGTCAGCAACTGTAAACTTTTAGTACAAACAAAAAAAATTAAACGAGAAATAAACAAATCAACATCTGAGATTTGGTAACATAGTTCGGCAAATATTGTTTATATCTGCGGAACACTCATCTAGCTTAATCATTTTTACCAAATAATAACAATAGTTTTAATCAAGGCATTACAGAGCCTACTCACCTTCCTCTTGATACTATCCTTCATCCTTACATCCTGTGAAAGTAAATCATTCCCAATAATACGACCATCTTGTACTAATCTTAACAGAAGATTTTCACAACAACATTTGACAATAAAGATAAAAATTAAACAATGTGATTTAAATAATAAAGACATACATGAAGACAATACTTGAGATAGAAAACAATTATGCAACAACTACAGTTTCATCAACCGAAAGTGTGGGAACTGATAAAACAATATCTGCTGTGAATCTCTGAAAATAATCAACAAGCAATTCAAGCACAGCAGCTCCAAGAAGATATTAAACAAGACAGCGTTTTATCACTGAAACAGTACCACATACAGCTGCTCACGAAAACCATTTATTGGATGTATTTTTCACTCCAAAACAATAATGCAGTTGTCCAAAAAATTCACACACACAATGGAGAAAACACAACTGCTCCAGATAGATAAGATCCTTAAAAAATCCTACAAAAATACAGCTGCACACACTACCAAGAATTTACACTTTTTTCCTTCAAAAGAACTAATCAAGCAGCTAGTCAAAATTTCCAGTATTTGCATATAGAACACAACAACATATTGCCCAAATCACCAAAAATCAACCGCCAAAGATAGCTTAAAAATACTCAAAAATATAGTTTTCAAATCATACGTCTCCTGTATGTTTTTCACTTAAAAATTATATCTAGATAGACCAAAAAATTCACACTACCAATGAAGTAAAATGCAACTATCCCAGATGGATAAAATCTCCAAAAAATCCAACTGCCTTAGATAATCACAATCACCAATTGCATTATTGAATTCAATTTAGGTGTTTGGAAACATAAAAAAAGGGGATGGATTCAATTCATGCATGTAATTGAAACTCATCCTTTTTATAAATTGAATTCACTCCTCCAAGCATCGAAATTGACGGACGAATTGTGGCTTCAATTTGTTTTCTGAATGTTGAAAATAACCTTTCAATAATACCCATCTAAAAGCATGAACCCTACTGTATCTCTTCACCTCAAGCAGTGCCTCCCACTAAGAAAAATAGCGGAACAACAACACCTTCTCCACCTTGAATCAACACTTCCTACTAAGGAAAACAACATTAAATCAACACTTTGCAAGCTTTGTACCAAAGTTTTCCCTTTTCCTTATTTATGGGTGTCTTTTTCTTTTTTGTTTTTTTTGTCTATGATCATGTGATGTTTTATGCGTGCCTATAGATTCTCTTCATTACTGGTTATTTGCTATTAATGTTGTTTGTCCTAATTTTGATGACCTTTTTTCTTACTCAATTGGTTGTTTGCTTATGCTTGTGGATATATATATAAACGTGAATACTTATAATGAAATTGTTGTTTATAACTTGCTCTATATAAGTGTGAATGTTTATTATTTAATAAGATTATTTTTTAGTTAAGGGTAAAAATGTCATATGAAATAATTAAATTTATTTTAATTGTATTCTAAACAGTGTAATTGAATTCAATTCTAATATTACTAGGTTTGTTTTAAACAATATCAATTTCATTCAATTCAATCTCATCAACAAAATTGAATCAAATTCGTTAATGAACTCAATTCGAAGGGTTTCAAACAATATGTAAAAAATCTACACATTTTCTTTATTAAGATGCGGTGATTTTATCTCAATTAAATCGATTTTATCCTTATGCAATCTTATCTTCAAGAAATCTCACATAAAGTAGAATACTCATCATAATGATATTCTCCAAATAATCAATCATGTCCAATTACAAATAATACCCAAAATAAATTAATAAGATATTATAACAAATATCTTAACACTATAGTCCCTACCTGATGAATTGGTTCCTACAATCCATAGTTTTTTCACTCGTAATAAGAACCAAATTAGATTGGTACAAGCATCAAATAGTTAAAACATGAGAAATTCAGTGTCTTTGAGGGAGACCGCGATCGCTGCAATGATATATATCGAGGATAGGACAGCTGACAAGCCTAAACACGCTCCTAGAGCTGACAAATGAGGATCCATAATAGCAAATAAGAAACATACAAGCCCTGCAATAAGATTGCAACACGAGAGCTTCAGAGCATTCTCATCACTGAATAGACCACAGACATCCTGCATCACCAGTACATGGAATTAGAAAAAGAACTCGACTCACTACTTCAATGAGCCAAGTGTTGCAGATTCATTTTACCTTAATGGTTGAACCACATAGAATGATGAATCCAATGTTGAACATGAACCGATTAAGGTATTGCAGTATTCAAACGATATAGAAACCTTTCTTACCTGTAATCGAAGTTTCAAACTTGTTCCAGTATGAACCTTGGAGAAATTGTTACTGATAATGATTTCTGCTGTTTCACTCTTTAGTTCATACCATAAATATACCCAGCAAGATCTCTGTATCTGATGTGCCTCTGTCCACGAACTTCATATATCTTGGCAACAAGAGTACTTGCATATATCGAAAGTGCAGTGGCTGCAGTTAAACCAACTACACCAGCTATCCAACCCAAGTGAACCATAATCGCATCAGAATAACCCAGTACATAAGCACTGTTTATACCAGTCGTCAGGACGAAGCGTATTCTTGGACTCGTGAATCTATCAAATCAAAAATCTCTCCCCTTTTAATTTAGAATTTTAAATTCTAGCCATGACTTTACCTTTTGACTACTCCCCTTCTCTCCAGCCTTGCTTGTAGAAAGGATTGGCTCCCTGCCTTATACTCCGTAATTCCCAGAGCTTCTTCAATCCTCTTCTCACAGTTTGCATGGAACTGAATTGAATTAGGTTCCTCGCCCATTATCTGAGGTTGTAGCATATCCCATATGTGAGTTGGTTTAATTGCCTTGCTTAGCGCCAATGAGTTTTTATTTGAAAAAAAAAAGGAAAACTACAATAAGCAAATTCGTAGATTCAATTCCTATATCCAGTATAGAATAGATATGCTTCTCCTTGTTTTCCAGTCGAACAACAAAGTCGATGAAGAAGTCAAATCACCGATTATACCTTTACATACATGGTTGATGGATACACGCAGTGAAGCAGTGCGTCAGCTGAAAAAAGGATGGTTGAACCAAATGATTATTAGTCAAAAAAAGGATTCATCCTAGTCTTGGATAGATTACCCATATTCGGGACGAAGAAGGCCCCTTTCGGGAGGTCCAAGCTAGAACATATAAGGATAGGGTTTATATCAGGGTCTCCATTAGAAGTCAATCCCAAATAATTCATAGAACACCAAAGTCAGTCTCACCGGAGAACCAATGTATTCAATTTTTTTGAAAGATAGGAGGAAAAAAAAAAAACAATTTTTTTACGATTGATATAATAAAAACCTCTGATAAAATGTCAGTCTGTATGTCGTTCCATACCATTTAGGGTAGGAATAAATGTACACCTAAATCCACAAGTACCAGCAAAAGATCAACTTTCTTTTCTTTTCCTTGTGGGTTGTCGCTCTAAAATTGTGTACAATCAACAAAGTAAAATGTGAATTCAGCAGGGGATAAATTGTTGGCATCAATCCTTCATTTTATCTCTGTGGTCCGAAGAGAAAGGGACTCATTAGGACAGACGAAAGAAATATGTTGATTAGTTCCTTTCTTACTTTGGCTTGTTGAGCCTTATGTACCTTATCTGGTACAAAGCTATACGATAACACCCAATCTTTCGGCAAAAAGGTGGAGTCCTACAAAAAGAAAAGTTTCTCGATAAAAAAAAATTCTTTTTAATTGTTTTTTATTCATCTTTACCCTACAGAGATATTAAATTGCATGTTCTTGAATATTTTCTTTCAAAAGAGTTTCCATTTTTTCTAAATTTTCTAATTTTTACTTCAGACTCAAATTCCAATATTCAAGGAGTATTTGTATGTTCCCTTATAGAAGTCGAAATCGATGCAGACATACTTCTTTTTTTTTCATTCATTTTTTCGTTGCAAAAGCCTCATTAACTTTAGACAATAGTAAAGAGTCATGGAAAAAGATTTCTTTGAAATTGTTCATTTGCAAATTTCCCATTTTATAAAAGTTCATTGATATCTTCTTTTTCTACTCTCGTAGGTAAAATTAGATATGTAATTATTGGAGACTTAAATCGTAAATATGAGAGTTTTTTTTCCTTCTCCATTTTAGCTTTTAAAATATAGTTGATATTTTAATTTCGGTTTCATTCGTGCCAAATTAAATTAATGAACAATATTTGAATTAACCAAAATTTAAAAAATCTGACCAAGTTCAATTTAAAACTAAACTAAAAAAAAATCAAAACTCATAAATTTAAGTATAAGCTTAATAATTTAAATTTAATCAAAATTCAAATTAAACTCAAATTCATTTAAAAATTTTAAATAGAATCCAATCCGAATCAAAAGCCAAGTTGATATAAAGACAACCGTTTACATCATTCTTTTGGAGGCACCTTATTTGTTGTTAGATTCTCTTATCTTATTCATACTACCAAGCATTACTTCAGGCTTTTCACTGTGAGTAAGACATCCTTTCATTTTCACCAAGAGCCAACAATTTTAGTATCAGAAGCCCATTACAAGAATGTACAACCTGAAAGTTGTTTGAAAGCCTAAACCAATGTTTTTAAGCTTTGATGAAGGGTTTGGAATAAGAGAAACCTCTCAAATTTGTTTTTTAGAGCTGATTAAATCTGTAATATTGAAGTACTCTTACTTAAATCAAAGAGTTTAAACATGTTTAATTAGATGTTAATTTGTGCTAAAATTTGATATTGGAGGACCACGCATTATATTTGTGAGCTTGGATGAAGAGCTTGTATGTATCAACGGTCCAGGACAACTGAAAGTTACATTTTGGGGGTTGACTGGCTGGTTTGCAAGAAAAGTGGAAGAAAGTAGAATTTTAGTATATCAGTGTTTGAGAAGTTTTCTTTCCTTTTTTGTTTTTTCCTTCAAACTTCAATGATTGAAAGGATGAAATAGAAAAACACTGAAACTTGGGAAAAAAACGATGGAATCCCATTTAAGTTTTTGAATCATTCAATCTCCGAATATTTAGTAATCTTTAGAATCTATTACAATGAGCCTCACAGATTCAACTGTTGTAGCAACTGATAAAACTCCAAAGACTATGACATTAAGCCAGTGCCATAGCTTCTGCAGAGAACTTAGTTTCTCCTTCTTAGCCATCATGTACAGGTGATGAGGGATAACAAATGTAAGAGGAAGGACACACACAGACCCAATGAGCCCAATGAAGTCTTCTATAAATGGTAGAAGAGC
>JANZXR010000003.1:33730478-33746210 GCA_027575705.1 Erythroxylum echinodendron
ATTTAATTAAAATATTATTATTAATTAATTAAAATATTATAATTAACTAATAATATAATTAAAATATTCATAGGGAGAGGTTTTCTTGTAAATTTATGTGTGTGTTTTGTTTCCGTCTCCGTCTCCGTTTTCTTGTCCTCTGGTTTTGGAAGGAACAAAAATTTTATGTTTCCGTCTCCGAAATCGGGACAGAAATTGATGGGGACAACAAACAAACAGGTCGGGAACAAAATTTTTCTATCCCTGTCTTCTGTCCCCACCCATAAAAACAGCAAGCAAACGTAGGGTTACTGACAGTTTAGTTAGTTAGAGGGTGTTTTTGGGTTTTAGGAGTTATTAAAAAACATGCGAAGTTACTCCTGTAAAACTTTTTCATATCAGTAAAAACTGTTAATCAGATACAGTGTTTGGCTGTTCCAAATATTTTATGGACCTGAATATAGAAAAAAAAATTGTATTTTTATCTATTTTTAGACTTTTATAAAAAATTAAAATAAGTAAAATATGAACTTTTTTATTATTCTTTATGAAATCAAAAATAAATCTTATTTTAATTTATTTTATTTTTTATAAAAATAAAAATAAATTTTATTTTATTATTTATAAGAATGAGCCCAGGCGGATATTTGTCCAAGGCCGGCGCTGCCGGTAAATGAACCCAAATGTATGATTTGACTGACAGATTGTACAAGTAGGAAGCTCTATAATTATGTTGGTTCTGAAATTAGGTTGGATCTCTGTATTTGTCTTCCCGACATGAAAAGTGGTCCCTTTCTTTCATGCAATCGTATTTCATTAAAGTTTTATTTAGATCCAAAAAGACAGAAACGTCTATTTATAATCCTTATCTTCTACAGGAATCACTCCCCTTTGTACTTAAAAGGTAGGATCGTTCAGGCGTTTTTACACCCCGACTCAACAAAATGGTAGAGAAATAAATCACCTATTAATTTCACACAGTTTTTTAAAGAGGAAGTTTCGTGTTTGATACGTATAAAAAGTCATTATATTGGATGAAACTCTCACACTGTTGTTGTCAAGACTCGAACTTAAAACCTTGCATTCAACAATCTTCCTTAAAACCAATTGAGCCACTCTGGCGGGCAGGAATCACCCACTCCTGTTTTGCCACAAATGGTGCTCATCAGATACCGTAGGATACACACGTTGCCTACACGAAAATCAGCTAGAAGATGAACTGTCTAAAAGAAGAGGTGATCATTCCTCCAATTCGTTAGGTTAGGACATGTGCACTAAGAGTTTCAGAATCTGGGTGGCTGGTTGGTTTCGTTTATCTAACAGTCATCGGACTTTCTGTATCTAACCACGTGAAATCTATGTCAGAATTTTTTTCAAAATTTTATAGTATTTATTCATACGATGTACTATTATTATTTTATATTGCATATTAATCTATTAAAAATAACTCTCATTTCGGTAGTGGTAAAATTATACATTACTAAACTTTCGTAAATTTCACATTTGGCCGGTACTATTACTTATTTACTTTCAGATTCTTGGGCTGGGAGGAGCAAGCTCAGCGTCCTCTCGGGGCAAATTAAGTTGACGTTTGCATGATCAACCTCACATGTGATAATATCTCATATGTACCGCAAATCTTTGGCTAGCTGGGAACTATGAATTTAATAAGAACCAAGGGATTTTGCATACCATCGTTTTCTGGTTTTCGTATTAGAAACTTCAATGATCAGACAGAGGTCCAATCTGAAAAACCGTATCAAACAAAACAGATCAAGTTACTGTTAGATATCTTCGATAACATTGTAAGAAAATACGCTCCAAAAAAAGGACAAATGCCTACGCAAGCCATGTGAAGTTTGCTTAATCATTGAAGTTTTCTTAAAAAAGTATGGCAGGTCGACGGCGCACTGTCACTTTTTGTAACATTCAGTATTTTTTATCATACATTATTGGAAACTGGAAACTGTTCCTTGGTTGCTTTGTACAGTTTTGGGAACAGAAAGATCCAAGGATGACCAGCGGTGAGCATCAAGTCAAGTTTTAATAATAATAATAATAATATAATGGACAACTAACAAATTACTTAAGCCTACTATTTTAAAAATCTAATCGAAATGCTCACCTGTAATATAAACAACGCCAACAGGTAAATCGCCCTAAAGAAGTCTTGCACAGTAGGCTTGATCTTTTGATAGAAAAATTCGAACACAAAATCTATTTGTCTCATACTTTCTACTCGACCAACTCAACTATCCTCAGAAAAAAAAAAACCTTTTCTTTTTTGATGACATATGTACTATATAGTTCAATACGATCATAAGGAAACTAAGAGTTAGAATAATTGTATATAATAATTGTATATCCATAAAGATTGATATAAAGCGTTAATTGGGAGCAGCATAACCTGGAAAGTTGACTTTAATAGGCTCAATCTTAGGTTCGGATTAATTTGCCATCCGAACTTAGTAAATAGGGATGCCTTTGGTGGATGATCAGCTGGTGGTCACTGGTCAGCTAAAATTCAGGAAAAGAACGACTTCACTCCATTGAAAAGAAATAGAGTAAATCGATGGTCATGAAATGATGTTAAAGCCAGAGAGTTTGCTATACCGTCTTCATTCCTTGATCTTCTCCTCTTTCATCAGTCAATGGAGGAAATTCCTGTGTTTCTTGGTCTGAATTTCATTATATAAAATCCCAGAATGCCCTGCTCCTGTCCTACAGGATTAGCAATAACTCTTGTTCTCCAGGCAATTCTGGGATGTGTCTTCCGGAACCAAAGTTGCTTCTGATAGCTTTTGCATCACCTATAGACACTTTCCATATGTGTAAAAGAGTATCCGTCTTTCTCCTAAATAAGGTGTATTGAACTCCAACCAAACATGTCTACTTGGAAAAGATCCAGAAATTCAATGCTACCGTTCTTGAATAACTTGGAGTTCGGTGTACGTAGACAGGATGCCCTAAGAAGCCAGTGCTAGAGCATCTCGGTTTGAGTCTGTGAGATCACTCCAAGGACCTCATGCCGTTGGCATCCGGCGGTGGCGGACCAACCAGACGTCTATATATATATCGATGAGATTTTAGAATCATGTTATACTTTCTCATTGGATATGACAAGAGTTTATAACCAACGAAGCGATACAACAATAGGCAATATGGTATCTAAGAATACAAGAGGTTGTGAAGTGATCCCTAATCCCAGATCTACAAGAACCAAACAACTACTAAGCAATTACCCCCTTAACTTCGTACCCAGATACATACACATACGAGTTTCAATATGTCAATACATATCAACAAATGACTTCATCACAACCCAATTCATTACACCATAGATTTCTACTTGTCGACGATTTTAGCATTCTTGTATGTCTCTGTTCTTAGTTTTTCATACTTGAAACCGACTGGCAGCAAGTTATTCTCCATTGGAAATACAGTGTACCTGTTGACGATGGTTGCCCAGACAAATAGCCCCAAAAACGCCACTAATGCTCCGCAACCAGTAGCAAATATGATCCAGGAGGATAACATTACGAAAGGACATGAGGTCTTCTTTTTCTTCTTCCTCATTCTCAAATCCTGTTTATGCTGATCCATATGATAACTATGTGGATCAACTGGTAATGAATGCATCCAATTTGGAACCTTCCTCAACCAAAACCTCCATGAATAAACAATGCAGCTATCTGAAACATTGCCATTTAACGACCCCAAAGCAACATATACACCACTATCTCCCCACATTTCGTAGAGGTCGATTGAAAAGCTGACGATTGGATTTCTAGGCCTTCTATCACCAAACTTACCTATCCTAACATCTACCCTTTTCGATCTAGCATCATAATCAATCCAAGATTTAAACTTTTCTCCACCAACAGTCACGATATGCCTGGATTGTTCATTCATAACGCTAACTGAAACATGACCTGCATTAAAATCACCTACATTGGAAGCGTCAAAATGAATACCGAGATAACCTTTCTCGCCGTAGAATTCAGACGGAGCTTGACCCAGAAATTGTGGAGCAAAATTGTTAGGACCCATAAGAAGCGATAAGCGATTGGCATTACCGGTGAAGGAGAAGGAGAACTCCGTGGAAAAAGAAGTCGCCTTGCTGGGACTTGAATCTTGAAATTTGAAGGGATTTGCGTACATAAGCAGAGAAGCGGTTGCGGCAAATGGGTTGGCGCGAAAGGCATTGTCGCGACGGAGAGCCACTACTTGGGGATCGAAGCTAGGGTAATTGCTAGTTTGGGTTGAATTTATGAGACGGAAGATGAAATTTAGGGTTATCAGACGAATAATCACAAGACGAAAACGTGATGCAGATATTAAGAGGATGAACGCAGCCATGATAAATGGAGAAATCAGAAATGTAGATTAAAAGAAAACTTTCAATTTCTAGACAGGATTGCAGTAACAAATTATATGAAGTTATCAACCACCAAGCAAATCAGCAAGAAAATGTATTTCTTTCCCAAATAAAAAGGAAAATATAAAAAAATTTAACAAAAGGCAACTCCCATTGTGATTGTCATCAGAATAAATTTTTCTAATTTAATTTTAATTTATAATTTATAATTTATTAATTTGATAAAAAAAAGAAAAAAAATTGGAAGGAGTTAATAAAAATTACATGGCTCTATCAAAACTTACTAAATACACAGACTCTCAATATAATACTTTGGGGTAGTAAAATACGAATAAAAGATGTAACATGGAGGGATTTTATCGAATTCATAAGTCTTTTAAACTATTTTCTTCAAATCTTATTAATTGTATTTAGCCTAAATATCTAATATGTATTATTTTCCTCTCAGCTGAATTTTTTTCTACTTAATTTAAATAAGATTTTCTCGATCTCATAAGTCTTTTAAATCGTTTTCTTCAAATCTTATTAATTGTATTTAGCCTAAATATCTAATATATACTATTTTCCTCTCAGCTAAATATTTTTCCAATTAATTTAAATATTTTATTGTAATAACTTATTGGATTTATTTATTAATTTATTTGCATATTTATTTAATTTTTTTATCTTTTATTTTAATTCTTTATCTTATTCTATATTTGTTATATTATTTATTTTTACTTATTTTTTGGATATATTACTTATTTTTATATTTCAATTTATAAATATTTTATTTTTATTTTATTTTTTATTATTATGTCTATTTTTATTTTTATTTTAATATTGCTAGTGTAACATCCTGTCACTTGAATTAGTGTTAAAATGATGATTATTCGAGTTTAATGAGAAATTAAGAAGCGTAACTCATGTTTATGCATAATGTGGCATATGCATACACGATATTAGTGATTTTGCACATTACAATTATTTGTACATATATTCATTGACATTTTCGGGTATTATTAATTGTTACAAATGCAATTAAAATGGTGATTGTGAATTATTTGCGTAAAAAATTTATTTGAAAACTATTAGTATTATTTCTAAATTTTTGGTGAAATTTTCAAAAATTTGGAACATTTTGGGCTAGAAAAATGAAACATGGACTAATGATAGTGTGACATGTGGACTAATAAATTATTGACATTTGGCATCATTCAATGTGTGACATTTGGCAACATAATATAAGGACAAGTAGCATCTTTCATTGTGGGACAAATGGCCTAACATGTTGGAGACATTTGGCAGCTTACATAGAGGGCAAATGGGCGTCTTACATTGGAGACATGTATTAAAGTTTAGTGAAGACACCTAATTAGTGAAGACACCTAGTAGCTTAAGTGTCAACCCTTTACAAAGAAACTTATGCAATCTTTGTTTGGCTCTCTTCTCTCCACTGAAATGATCCCTCTTCCTTGCTTTGAATTTTATGTTAATTTTGTTGCACTATCAGATTAAAACTCATTGCCATATGCGGCATGAAAAAGTTATCTCATGCTATCTTCTAAGCTGCTGTATTTTGGGTATTAGACTCACACTACATCTATCTTGATGTTGGAAGTGTCTTATTTGCTTGGAAGGTGCTATAATAGTTGGTTCTTTGGAGTTGAACTTGACGTTTATTAAGGTAAGGGAACTATAAACTTGATAACCTATTATAACATGTCTTGTTTGATGTTTGAAATGGATCAATTGCGTACTGAATTGGGAAGGAATTGAGGTTAGATACATGCTGGAAACTGGTTAGGAAGAGTTCTGCTGGACAGGTATCAGTATTTTAGCCATATCCTGCCCCATAGGTGTCCAAATTGGATAATTTTAAATTCAGATTAAACTAGAAACTTACGTCTAAAACTTTAACACAGGAGTTAAATTTGATTTCTGTCACAAAGTGTGTCAAAAATTGGCTTAAAGTTGCGTTTATGAATTTTGTCACTGTTTGTGAACACTCTGAGTATTTTGGGGATAATTTTCAAAATACCAAACCAAATTACATAAAATTAGCGTCATTAAAAACTTAAGTTGTAAAAGAACAATTTTTTAGAAGAATGTTTAGCCTAAATCCTTCATTTTCATTGTAAAAAAAAACTGTGTAAAATTGTCCCGAAAGTTTATTTTGGGGAAGAGCTGGAAGAAGTTAGAATAAAAGGGCGTGTATGATCGTGTACCAGCACTATCATGACTCTTAAGGGTCTTAAGGGGGTTGCATGATCATGCTCAAGCATGATCGTGACTTAGAAAGATCAATTGGAAAGTGCATTACACAGTGAAGGTAAAATGTTGTTTGACAGTTTTGAACATCTTTCATTCTTTTGGCTACAACTTCTTCTTCCGACCTCTAAATGACTTGATTTTTTAACCAACAAACTCATAACACATTTTTCTTCCTCTACATAAAAATTTATAGCCATATGAATTCATTAGGGAAAGATTGATTGATGAATTTAGGATGAAAATGATGAAGTGTATTGGATTATGATAAATGAAGTATTTTCACTAAACATACTTCGGTATTTAGGTCTTATTTTGATTTGTAGATTTCAAAATGTGTTGATTCTTGATTCAGATTAAATTAGAGACATATGGATATAACTTTCTGAAGAAGTATAATTTTAATTATGTATCTAACCATTTCAAAATCTAGCTTGAAATTGAGTTTTGACTGAGCCTGTAGTACTACGCGATATAGAAATTATATCCTGTTGTGATTGAATAAATTGTATTGATAGAGGCCGAATTAGACAAAGGTGTCCTCACAAAAGTTGTAATTTATTCTCTTATCTTTCAATTGGTACAAATTTTGTAATTTTTGGAGATGGGAATTGAGAGATGTTGTTTGTACAACTTGAATGCATAATCATACATTAGCCAAAACATCAAAAGTGTGTAGTTTGTGATATTTTGAGCACAACTCATAGAATAATGAACCAAATTGAATGCTCTTAGTATCAATAGAGACTTAAGACACAGGAGAATAATTTTTTAGAAGGAAGTGTTACCAAATTCCTTCGTTTCCCTGATGAAATTAATTGTGAAGAGTAGACCCGAAAGTGTACCTTTAAACAAATCTTAGTGAATAAATTGAATGTGGATATCCGAATGATTATTATGACTGGATTGATGATAAGAAACCCGAAATTGTCTTGAATATGCATTGTACATATTCAATATACATGAATGTGCATAAATGAATACATAATTGTGCAATATTGTGATATGTGAATGTATTGTCTGTATAGAGGAACGCATTGAACGACAGTATTTAGACATTGTCGATACTTCAAGGCAACAGCTGTTTGGAGCATACTGTAAGTAACCTAAGATGGTTTCACCTTATTGTTTTGTACATTATTGAACTGTATTGCTATCTTATTGAACTGTAATGAATTGTGCTGATTGTGTACTAGCTTTCAGATAATATTTTTCCGAGGCGTTTGATGCATAAGAATGTTATTGGAAGTGTTGATTGAATGTGAATGCGTCTGCCTAAATGATTTTTTGATTCTCAACTGAAAAGTTGAATATCGGACCTAGTACGATGACTACTGTTACTGTGACTGTTACTGTAATTGATACTGGGACTGATATACTGTTATATTACATACAAATGAAAATGATTGAATTTGATGACTAAATTGTGGCTTGCACCTCATTCCGATGCATGTAATATAAAGGAGTTGTGACTGGTGTTAGTACTGATACTATTACTGATAAGAGCTTTAATCTCCCGCATATGTGGTTTGAGTCTATGGCTCACTGTGATCATTAACGCACAGATTGACTGACTGAGCCCGATAATTTGGGATACTGTAAAAGAACACAGTCACAACAATATAAAAATGAATGTAAGTCTCATACATATCGCATCCACATATAATTTGAATTCATTGAATGATTTGCAAAGCTGAGTGAATGTCGTATATAATTGAACTGTTTAACTGAGAAATGATTTATTTGTGATAGTATTTAATACTTGTCAATTGAATTCGAGTTGTATAATTACATGCTATATTTGATCTTGTTTTATGACATGAGTGAACCATCGAGGATGGTTACTCTGCTAAGTTCGCAAAACTCATCAAAATTACACCATTGCTTTTCAGGTTCGAGAGTGAGATGACCTAGCTTCTAAGACTCTGTAGAAGCATATTTTGTACAACTATTACAGTCAGATTTGGCTCAAAGGTCGTTCAGCTAGGTTTGAGGACATAGTTGTTTCTTTTGAGATTATAGTGTTCGGTGTGTACCGAGTTGTTTATGTTCATAGGACAATGTTGTATAAACGTAGATGATATTGTACTATATAAAACAATGTACATTATGGTTTTGTTATAATGTGATAACATTTTGGGTTTAGAAACTGTGTGATTGATGATTTAATGTATAATGTCATGTTATGTACAGTGAAAGTGAGATAGTTAACATGTCATTTCTGACAGACATGTACACGTGTATCTTACATGCTAGTCTATCAAAAACATTCTCTTTATTAGTTAAAAGTAAAGTTACAAACTACAGGACTTCTCTCTATCAGTTAGGAGTAAAACTGCATACTACAAGACTTCTCCAGATCTCATATATCAATGAGACTTTTACTAAATTATTGTTGTTGTAGTCTAATTTATGATCATTAATATATAACATTTTTTTTAGTTCATAACATTTCTTATTATTCAATATGAAGCATGGTAGTGTCATTGCATCCTCATCTTTAAAAAATATGATGTATCAAAAAGTACTTAGTGGACTTGAGTTTGAATTTAAATAAATTGGAATTTTTTAAAAAGTTTAATTTTTTTTGTTGAATAAATTTTTGGTGACTGTTTAATTCTCAGAACTCCATGAATATTACAACGAACTAACGATGATAGAGAGAAGTGATCATTAGCATGTGCTGGTGATTGTTGGGGTTCATGTGCTTGTCAAGAAAGATCATTTTTGTATCAGAGCTAGACCGTCCTCATCACATGTGTTTGCGTTTTGGGACCCAGAAGTTAGTCCTTCACCATCATCTGTCACTGCCTAGGATTCTTATTAAAGTCATCAAACCATGTGATTTTGGACTACTCTGTGAATCAGACCTGCTATTCCAAGTTTCATAGCTTTAGCAGAAAGTAATGTAAATGGAAATATATATATATATATATATATATATATATGTAAAAACTCCATGTTTCTGCAACTAATTCCTGCAATGAGAAAACACTAAAGTTGGAATCAATCAGCTAGAAGCTTGGAAATGATAAAAATGTTTCCAGAATGGGGGTCAATATTGTTTCATTCACATCTGTTTCATTGAATCAGTTTCAAATATCTACCTTCCACTTTGGTTTTTATGTTGGAGATGATTACCGATGAACTGAAGATCAAACCTGTAAAATGAAAATTTCTGATTCATCCCCATGCATTGAACAACAAGCACCGCCAATTCTGAAACTCTATATATATATATATATATATATATATGGAAGAAGATAACAGAAACTTACAATGGATTTTCTGGGAACAGAAGATCTGCAGAAGAAAATCTGAAACATTAGTCTGATATTTGCATTGCGCTTCTCTGCATAAAAATTGAAGTTCATATGTATAGAATGGATCATCTTTGTCTAGAGAACGAATTTAGGAGCTACTAAAGGAAGAATCCAATGGGATTGCATGATCCAGAAAGGTTTTAAAAGAGAAAAAAAAGGATCAATGCGATCCCTTTGGATGCTTCCTCCAGTTGCAAAGAAACCAACAAACTTAAACCAACCAACCGCCATTGTTCATTTTCATAAGCTACCAAAGGAAGAATCCAAAGGGAAAGATTGATCCAAGATATTGGGAACTACATTGGACTCAGGATCAATGCGATCCCTTTGGATGCTTCCTCTTGGTTGCAGTAAATACAAACACATGATCTCTTTGAAACTCCATCTCATATCTATTGGTCTATGGTATGTAATGAGGGAAAGTGGGTCTTTTGCATATAAAAGAGACATTGAGTGCTCTTAAGGACTAAAATTCTTTCTACTTTTCTTTTTTCTTTTGACTATTCTTTTTAACCTCATTAGATTTAGCAAATCATAAGGAAAGTGTAATTCATAAGATATACCAAAATTTCCCCATAAAGAAAAATAATAACATATAATAATTACATTTTTAAGATAGATCATGCATTCACATTTAATATTGATTAAATTACTCATATATTTAAAATAATTTATAATATAAGAATGATCTAGTAGGTACATTGATGATCACGAGAATCACTAAAGCAATGATCATATAATTAGGTCCCTTCAAACCCAAAAAGCAAAAGAAAGTCGTGATCATCAAATGCTTCAAAATAAACTTAATTAGCAAGTAAAGTGATTTCCAAAAGGAAGAAGGTGCCATAATCATAATACTTGATTAAGTATTAATCCCATATCATACAACAAATGGAAGATCATGATGCTCTCTTTTAATGTAAAATTAGTCAACGCCATGGACAATATCTGCAAAGAGAGCTTCCTAAATGATGACTATAATCATGCTTTGAGAAACCCAATAAGTTGATAAAGTGATTTGATTTTTTATTTTATAATATTATTTAGTCGGTAATAGTTAATTACAAAAGCTTTAAGTCTTCAAATGAAAAAGAATATATAATATTAACTAGTTGCCTTCATTTACCTTTATTTAAATCAATTACTTATTTTTCTTATATATCATTTCTCTAAATTAACAATTTATTTTTTCTTACATATATATTATAAATTAATCTATAAACTCTTTTTGACCTTTTACCTTCGTATTTGCATACTTTTTCTGTTTCTGACCAAATTTCTATGATTTTCAAGATTTTTTATTTTTTATCTTTTTCCAAATTTCTATATTTGTACAATCTGAAATTCACATAACTATAAATTTATTAATAACTCAATTAGCCGGGCCGAACTAAGAATACTTTTACTTCTCATAGCTTATCTGATCTCAACTCCTAGCTCAATCAACTTGAGTCAAAATCAGGCCGAAACGCTCTTTTTAACGTCCCTATTCTTTTCAGACTCTGTACATAAACAGGACCGTGAGACGCCAAAATTCATAAATATAAACACTAAACACAACACAAACAGTACGCTCCTAGTGCCCACAAATCTCAACAGACTTAACCTCACCCTTCTTCACCTCATCCTTAGGCACCATCACTGTAAGCACACAATTTTCCATATTTGCCTTTATCTTGTCCAATCTCACCGTCTCGGGCAACCTAAACCTTCTCACGAACTTACCCTTGCTTCTCTCAACCCTATGCATATCGTTCATGTCCTCCTGCTATCTGCTCCTTTCTCCACTGATCTGCAACACTGTTACCATCTTCACCCTCCACTTTCACCTCTTCTCTCTTTAACCCTGGAACGTCTGCGTTGAAGATGTGAGCCTCCGGTCTCTTGCTCCAGTCTATACGTGCGTTGGCTATGGCCGTTGTTTCGCGTGAAGGAGATGATGGAACGTTGATCCCTTACAAAAGGGTTCCATATATCAAAAGAGAATGGATCGAAGAAGTTGCTCCTCCTTCCATCGAAAAGCTTGAAGCCATTCTTGATCAGTAATCACTCGCTTGTGCTAGTAGATATCTGCTAGTTCTCATCTCAAGACGGTGTATATATATAGAGATGAAGACTCCGTCCAAGGAACAGTAGAGAAGGTTCTCTACTTCTGTATTGTTCTTATCAGACAACCATGTCCGAGTCCGATCACCCTCACGTGTGGCCGTAGTATAAATTTTCCTGTGAAAACGTAATAAAATTATGGTTAAAACTTTTATTAATATTAAAATTTCATTAGATATTAATACTATTTTATAAATTTTAAAATCAATTAAATATTGAGTTGAGTAAAAAGAAATCTAATTACGGTTAAATTTATATAAATGTGAAATTTTAATTAAATTCTGAGTTGAATAAAAAGAAAAAAAAACGCTGCTAGAGGTTTTAATATTATGGTTTGAGATTTTATAAATGATAAAATTTAAATAAAAATTCACTGAAAAAATATTTTACAAAAAGATATTAATTTGGAAGTTTTTTACTGAATTAGGTTAAATTTTGATCAAATTTTAATTTATTACCTTTAAATTGGATATTATTTTTGTTAATTTTGATCTTAAAACAAACAACAAAAGGAAAAACTACTAATAGGTTCATTGGCTGATAACATCAACTGTTTATTAAAAATATTTAGTATAATTAGCTATTTAGTATTAGATGTTTAAGTGTAAAATGACTTATGAGGGCATGACTAAATAAATAATTTATAAAATCGTGATTAGATATTTATTACAAAAATTAAGTTTTTAACTTTAATAAAAACACAGAACATTCTTAAAAATTTTGTTGCCGTAGTATTTTTATTTTGTAACCAGAAAATTTATTTCATTAGTAAAAAATACTCCTAAAATTTGTAACTAAAAAAATTTACTTCTTTGTAAAAAAAATTTGATATGGATTAATGGTTTACTCTTATTCAGTTTAATTGCAAAAATTAATTCAACTTGTTGATAATATATTTTCTAACTTTAAACCTCATTTTATGTCCTACTTTTTATGTATAATCCAAAGGAATCTGCTTCTTCTCTCTCCTGTTGTAATTCTATCTAGGAGTAACGTTGGGCTATTTACAGGTAACAAATAATCTTAAAGCAAAGCTCTACTAGTTAGAGACAGCAATAGGGTTTATGCTGAGGTCAAGAGGCCAGGTCAACATTTTCACGCAATCTCATTTAGATAAACGTGTGTGACCTAAAAAAAATATATGAATGAGATCATGTAAAATAGAGTTGATACAAGATAGTGAGTACAAAAGATCTCGTCCCATTGTCTTCTATATTAGTAAGTCAACGCACGTTGAGTGCTGTATAATTGATCGGTCTAAATTGTCTTATCTACCTTTTTTTATTACCTGTTCCTGTTATACTCTGTGAGCATCCCTTCATTTTATACGAGACTTATATAAAATGAATGGATTAATACTTATAAAATAAGGTAAGAATAGAATAATGGAAACCAATGATCGGGATCCTATACTTACTAAATTAAACATTCGAAATTTAAAATTAGTATTTTATTGTTTCATTTTAAAATTTTAAAATAAATTAAGAACTTAAAATAAAAATAATAGTACCTTAGGAAATAAATCGAAACTACTTATTCTCAAACCTAAACCAGATCATAAACACATGGTACACGTCGACAAGCCCAATTGACAGCCTAACAAACTTGACAGCCCATCTCCAGATTTGCGTTCATGTTCTGTGATTGTGTTTTTTTTTAGTTCCAAAGAAATAGAAACCTAATCCGCACATACGTGATTTTGTTTTTAATAATGTGCGGGAACAACTTTGAAGTTATAAACAATGTTTACACGTCTGTCTCACCAACAAACTTTCTTGAACAAGCTACTTACTCTCAAACCTGAACTCGATATAAAAAGGTCTCAGAAACCTGTGACAAGTGCGAGTGAGCTTCAAGAATCGAAAATGAAAAAAGGGTCTTCCAATCCTCCTCATGTACTCATCTTTCCTCTTCCTGCACAAGGCCATGTCAACTCCATGCTCAAGCTCGCTGAGCTCTTGTGCCTCTCTGGTCTTTACGTCACATTTGTGAACTCCGAACATTACCATCACCGTCTAGTTCGTTTCACTAATCTTCAAGCCCGATTCTCCAAATATAAGGGATTACAATTCAAGACCGTACCCGATGGCCTGTCTTCTAAGCATCAACGCACAGGTGACAATTTCATGGAGGTGTTTGAGACCATGAAAATGGTGACAAAGCCGATTTTTAAAGAAATGGTGAAGGGCATTACACCACCCTTGAACTGTATAATAGGTGATGGAGCATTAGAGTTCATTCTAGAGGCAGCCATTGAAATAGGAATTCCTGTTATTCATTTCCGAACCGTCAGTGCTTGTTCTTACTGGTCTTACTTCTGTATTCCTGATATGATTGAAGCTGGTGAGCTTCCCATTAAAGGTATATATATACTTGAATCTTTGTTCATAGTGTAAGTAACTTCTGTTAATGTCTTAGTTTCCTTTCTAATTCTGATGAACTGAAGGTAGTGAAGATATGGATAGAATCGTGACGACAGTACCAGGAATGGAGACATTTCTTCGGTGTCGAGATCTTCCGAGTTTATGCCGAGTTGACGACATGTCAGACCTTAATCTCCAACTGTTTACGAACTTCACACGACAAACACTTCGAACACGAGGACTTATCCTTAACACCTTCGAAGACTTGGAAGGGCCAATACTGTCTCAAATACGCACGAGATGCTCCAATGTCTACTCCATTGGGCCTCTTCACGAGCACTTGCGAACAAAACAAATCGAGCAGAAACATCAAAACCACCAGTATTCCAACAGTTTGTGGGAAGCGGACAGAAGCTGCATGTCTTGGCTAGACAGGCAACCTTCGAAATCTGTGCTCTACGTGAGCTTTGGGAGCATAGCTGTTACCACAAAGGAACAGTTCTTGGAGTTCTGGCACGGTTTTGTGGGTAGCAAGAAGCGGTTCTTGTGGGTTATGAGGGCAGATTCTGTTGCTAGAAGAGACGGTGAAGCTGAAGACTATCCTCCGGAGTTGGTGGAAGGAACAAAGGAGAGAGGGTTCATCGTGGAGTGGGCACCACAAGAAGAGGTTTTGGCACACGAAGCAATTGGTGGGTTTTTGACTCACAGTGGATGGAACTCAACATTGGAGAGCATCGTGGCTGGTGTTCCGATGATCTGCTGGCCGTATTTTGCAGATCAGCAGATAAACAGTAGGTTTGTGGGTGAGGTTTGGAAGCTAGGACTTGACATGAAGGATGTCTGTGATCGAAAAGTTGTTGAAAAAATGGTAAATGATCTGATGGAGGATAAAAGAGAGGAGTTTGTGAGATCAGTTGCTAAAATGGCAGAATTGGCGAGAAACAGTGTGAGTGAAGGTGGTTCCTCTAATCACAACCTGAACTGTTTAATTGAGGACATAAGGTTAATGATTGGTTCCATCACCATAACAGATGAGGGCTAGATTCAATATGTTCCTAGATAATGAAGAATCAGAGAAATTTGTTCTTATTTCTGTTATGAGAGTACTGTTATTGAATAATACATTGCCTTAATGGCTATGGAAAACAGTTGATTTTACTGATAAAATATGACTAACCAACTGATCCAAGCATTGGAAAGAAGAACTGGAGTTGCTGAGACATAGACTTGCCTTCTCCTTCAAACACAGAATTCTCTTTCTTATCTCATCCCCTTCTTTCTCAACCATTAATCTTCTAATGCTCCTTCCAATCTTTTCCCTCTCCAACCCATT
>JANZXR010000004.1:1750-38756 GCA_027575705.1 Erythroxylum echinodendron
AATTTATAAATTAAAACTTTACACTAAACATTTTATCAAAATTACATATTTAAATTCTCAAATTAAAATATAAATTAAACAAAACAATTCAAAGTTCATACAAGGCATATTATCGAACATTTTATACACAATATGCATAATCTTATGCTATGACTAAATATCTACGTTTAAAACTTAAAAACAAGCTATTTTAGTAAAATAATACACTTATATGAGAGTTTACCTCAAACACGATCGAAAAATTCGATAGAAGGAGTCGGAAAACTCTGAACCTTAAGCAAAGAGGAGAAGTGAGAAGTGAAAGCGCGAGGGAGAGGGGGGTTCCGGGCGGGTTAAATAGCCGCTCGTTTACCGACGGAACGACAAATTCCGTCAGCATTATAGGTTTTTGTTACCGACAGACAACACCATTCCGTCGGTACGAGAGCGGGAATCGCCGACAGAAAAAACCGGCGGAAATGATATACCGTCGGTAAAAGAGCGCCATGAACATTCCGGAAGAAATTCAAATAGCGACGGAACCCTCTTTCCATCTGCGAAATAGGTTTTCCTGCCGATAATTTCCGACGGTGCTAGGTTACCGTCGGTATAGGCAGATACATATTCCGATGGAAAGAAGCGTCTTCGTCGGTAAAAACACGATAATAATTATAAATATATCTGAACTACCGACGGTTTTGACATTCCGTCGGTAAATAAGGTTTGCTGCAAATATGTTCCGACGGTACGATAAAATTCCGTCGGTATATAATTGCATATGCCGACGGTAACTTTTAACCGTCGGCAATATTTGACCGTCAACAATTCCCCGACGGAATATTCACATTCAGTCGGTATATGTACCGACCGCACGGATTTGCCGTCGGTATATTAATAGATCGTGTATCGACGGGCGTCATTGTCGTCCGTAAATACGAGATACTTACCAACGGACAACTATACCGTCGGTAAATGGCGAAGCAATTAAATTGCGGGAACGATTCTCGCTTTTTTTACCGTCGTCGAGACATGTTCCGTCGTTATTGTCGATCGCAGATTTTGGGCTGAATTTTTTCCTACAATATTACCGACGGATTGATTGTCCGTCGGTAAAATTTTCTGTTCTCCGAATGATTATTTATTTTCCGTCGGTAAACGGCGACGGAAGTTTTGTCGTCGGTAATATTCCGACGCTAATTCGCAATTTTCTTGTAGTATACCAAAATCAAAATCATCACAAAATGTTTTTACCTATGTTTACAGGAACGTCTCTAAAAACATTTCCCTACAATAAAAAATTAGTAGCTAAAACTATTCTACTACTAAAATAAAATCGTCACTAAAAATAATTACCTACGAATATAGTTTAATAGGGAAAAAATTTTAGCTACGAAACAGAAACGTCGCAGAAAAATATGTACGACGTTCTTTATTCTCGTCGGTTATACTTTTTACCGACAAATTGTTTGTGTCGAAAAAACGTTTTGACGATGATTTTATAAAAACGTCGCGGATGTTGTTTTACTACCGAGATTTAATCACGAGATTTTTTCATCGCAAATTACTATTTATGACGATTTGTTATTGTTTAACGAGGTTTATTTTCGTTGCTAAATGTACTGTTTGTTGTAATGAATTTGTTGCAATATACTTTGCTAAATAGGATATAACAGAACTACTAGGAAGTAGTTATGTACCTAGTAGTTATGTAGTGTTAGGGATAAAAAAGAATTACACTACTGCAAAAGTAAAAAATTTAAGTAAATAAATAATTAAAAGTGAAAAAGCCTAAAATAATATTTAATTGGTAATTACGTTATAAATGCTAATCACAGTCAACTTGGAAGGGCACAAGAAAGAGCATCTCATGGTTCGACATCAAACTTCTTCCCAATAAGTTATTCCAAATCCCAACCTTTAGTGTGTTTCTGCACTTTATTTTGACGTATCCATTTGGAGGAAAACGCTGTCAGTGCTCCCGAAATTAGATAACGTACTAGACAATTTTACTTTGTAAATAGGAGATCAACCCATAACAATTTCTTCAATAGCGTACTCCAACCTACCAAGTATTAAGTTGATTCATTTTCTTGCTTTGGTACAAATTTAATTTTGATTAATTTAAAATTGAAAAAAGAAAAAGAAAGACAGACACACAGAAGAAAACAAGAAAAGAAATCTTCTTCCTGATATTGGAAGACAATTGCCTATGTTTTGTTCCTTTAAATACAGGTAAAAGGAAGGGAAAGAAGAATGTTACGGGAGTGTTCTTTCGGTAGCTCTCTTTTGCATTTCTTCGTTGAAAATTAAGCAGGCTAATCAAGTTTGACAGGTATGTTTTTTGTTTCCCTGCATCTGCTTTCTTATTCTCTTTATTTTGGCGTCTGACTATCTGTGGATGATACAGTAAATGTTGGTTTTTATATAGAAATTAAAGAGAGAGAAGTTATTGTTTTAGCTATAAATGAATGCAGCAGATCGAAAAAGATTTATAACGATAGTAATGGAACCGAAAGTTGGAATAGAGGCGAGACGTCTTCATATTATTTATTTCCTAAGCCGTATGGGCAGTGTGGAGCATCCCCATCTTATTCGGATTCACCATCTCAATCGAAACGGCGTTTTTCTACGAGGTACAGGTACTCCTCTTTTATATTGCTGTTCATTCGTCGTAGGCTTAATTTTTCACATACACTTATTTGATTCAGCAGATGTGAAAAGATGGCTAGCAGATTTGAGAGGAAAACACATGCCAGAAGCTTTCGCTTGGTCCTACAAAAGGTTCGTTTACTATTTTTATTCATCAATAAAATAAAACAAACAAGTATATACATACATGCAGCCTTTAATTGATTCAGGAGATACAAGAATGGTTATGTATGGCAAGACTTACTAGACGATGATCTCATTACTCCAATCGCTGACAACGAATACATTCTCAAAGGATCACAAATTATTTCCCCCGCCGCATTGGGTTCGTACCGATCATATACAACCAGTGGATAAAAGTGCTTCATCTGGTTATATGCATTCATTAATTATCTTCATTAGTTTCTTGATCTTTTGAGCAGAAGAAGGTAGTCCTCCAATTGGTCCCATATCGATGGCAAAAAATGAGAAATTTGTAGGGTTTAAAGATGAGAAGGGTGAAGAAGATGATGAGCCGGACAAACAAGAAGAAGAAAACAAGGCACGTGATGACGAGCAACACTCGCCAAAAGAAAAGAAGCAAATATATCCAACAGTATCTCTTGTCAATATTTTAACTCATTCCCCAACAACAATAACATTTCCCAGAATTCACCTCGACTCACCTGTGTTCGGGTCAGAGAAATCGGCGTTAGCTGACGATTCGACAATATTCAATGAGGCAGAAGATCCAATCCATCATTCAGACAAACTACAAACTGATGACGATGATTTCGAAAATCTATCATCACCTTCTCTGTATGCTGTGAGAAAAGAGAAGAAGACGAGGACAATGGAAAAGAATATTGGAATTCTTAGTTCTTCATTCTCATCAACGTCGACGACAGCATCTTCATCATCATCAACGGACTTGCCGTTTCCAAAGAGTAACAGCTACTCATCTTCGAAAATGCTTAGAAATTTGATCGGTTGTGGAGCTTCTGCGGATGCAAACGATGCAGTTATGGTTGCCGTTAATAAATCACCCAAGCCCAGCAATAAAACGGAGATAGGAGAAACCAGCACAGTCTTTGGGAGTCTGCAACCCCAAACACTCTGCATTGTTGGGTATGTTATGTACCGAATTTATATATACAGCATAAATGGCGCTGGTAGTAGGAAGGAAGGTAGTATGTATCATACAACGCTTGTATATGTTACGTATATGCACATGTGCTGTTTATCTGATTGGAAAGGCCAAATGCACTTACCTATTTTTGAATTATTTATTCTTAAGCAGAAAAAACTACGATGGCTTGAAGGACAAGGAGTCGACGAAGCAGCAACAGAGCAATAGTGGATGGTCGAAGTTATACAAGCCACTGAGTCTGAGTGCACCCACCTGCTCGTAAGTTGCATATCTTCTCTTCATGCTACGTTATTGTGATCTGGATTTGTCATGTGAATTAATATTGATATGTTAATTGATATCATGAAATTCAAGCGTTGTTGTCTTTTACAACATTCTAGTTTTTTTTTTTTTTTAATGAGATGGAGAAAGTATTGCGACAAATGGGGGTCAGTTCTAAAAAGAGAAGACCAACTTCCAAAGACATTTTGCTAAACAATCAGAATAAAATAGTAAAAAAATCGAAATTGCATATATTTTGTTAACGCTGCGGTCGGCTTCTCAGTTCTAACGACTCTACGATTGAGGCCTTGGTTTTGATTATATAGATAAACGAATTATATACAAGACCACGTGGATTCAAAAAATGGTAACCGCATCTTTGCAACTTGACAAATGAAACAGGCAATGCGGAAAGTCATTCAGACCAGAAAAGATGCATGCACACATGAAGTCCTGCAGAGGGATGAGAAGCTTTGCAAAATCTGGTACAGCTTCTTTTGAGAAGATGCCGCAACATAACTCCATGAACTCGTCACGAGAAGAATCAACCCAGGCCTACTTCTTGACGAACTACTGAAGAAGCTACTGTTCCACAAACCTTTTATAGTACCGTTTTTTCAGAAACATAATTTGAGCCACAAATCTTGCAATCAAGAGTTGTTTTATGATCTTGGTATCTGTCTCTCATAGAAATAAAAACAAATAATTGAATTATTTTACAGGACACAAATGGTAGAGGTATTGTATTGGTTACCTGGGGGCTGGGCTTACAAGAGCCCTCAACGTTGGAGATCTTCTTCCCATTTTCTGATATTTCGGACTTAAACAAACAAAACGAAAGGGGAAAAAAAAATCATGAACCTATAACGCATCAGAAGCACATCAATAAGTTTTGCGTAATATGTTGGTAACTAGGTCTCAAAGTTTAGGAGGTTATAGGGGCCATGAAATCTCTACCAACCATATGACAAATGTCTATGAAGCCTTATTTTCATTTTCCTATGCTCAGACTAGTTATACGAGTTAAAGTAGGGTTGAACTCGAACAATAACTTTGTTTATAAATTAATTTATATATGATCAATAATTCCTAAATTTAATTTAGCCCCATTTACTTAAAAGCATCTTTGTACATAAGAAGCAAGCAGAATAGTATTTGATTTCAAAACTACATAATTATTTTAAAGTATAGATGCGAATTTTTTACATTTTTTAAATGAATTGAAGGGAACATTGACAAAATAATTTTGATTTGAATTAGAGATTTTATTTATGATATATTAAATTTGAACTTACTAAAAATTTAAGAAAAAAGAATACCAGAGGCAACGTGATAAGTAATAAAAAAACTACAAACTGGATAAGAAATTAATGATTGCACGAAGCAACTTCTTGTTCGGCAGTGACTGTCCACCCAAACTTCCATATCCGTGTGGCCCTTAGCTTTCGTACGACATATCAATATCATTTCGTTAACTTGAGATTACGTTAGCAATAAGCAATCCCAAAGTCTTTTTCTTCTTTTTTTTTTTTTCTTTCTCGATTTTTTTTTTATTTTTCGTCAAAGATTAGTTTTTATTAATGATACAAAGAAGTCCTCCACTCCACCACCGTCTGCAGTTTGGGGTTTTTTTTTCCACTGATAGATATACCACACAGGTTATTTATTACTCATTGTGTCGCGGTGATCGAGGCAATGGCGGTGGAGGTCGGCAAGTAGTCACATCTTTCTTACAACTCAATTGTAATTTGGACAAGAAGTAAACTCCGTACCTGTAAGTCCTCCAAGTTCTTCGCCGTCACTTTCCCCGCTTCTTCTATATTAATGATAATGCAAATTTGTGCGCAGCACTTTCCTATTTGCTAGCAGGAATTTGCAGGTTGCTCGTTGTAATAGCACATGAATTACGTATTTCTTTTTTTTCTTGTGTTTGTATCGTATTTGCTATTGGCGTTCACTGATTTAGTTCATAAGTTCCTGATTCCTTACGCACCTGCTGATGCAAAATTAACAATGAAAACTTACTCTCATGTCATAGGCTGCTAGCCTCTGGGAAGAATTGAAATTATATGAAAATTATTTTTCGATCAAATCCTACATGAAAGAATTGCTTTCCTTTTTGAGCCCTTGAAGGGAATTCAAGCCGCTCATTAGATGCCCAAGTGTTGAGACAGCGTTAATTGGAGCGCCTCTCTGTTGCTTTGTATGCTCTTTGCGTTTAAGACCCCAACTTAAACTAGTGAGTGATGTTTGAGGATCAGCATATCGCAATTTACTTTCTGGGTAAGATATCTACTTTACTTGGATGTTTTGTGTTTGCGTCCAAGTAGATAAAGGGGTATTCATGGGCTTTTTGGAGAACTGGACTGCTTAATTTGTTAACAGTAGACCATATGTATCATTGTGTGTCTGATTTCAGACGTGGTTCCTGGTATTGTTGTATTAAGCCCAAAAAAAAGGAGACAAGAGGAAGAAGAAGGACGGCGAGCCTTTTGATGCTTTCCTGGTGAATAGGCTCAAACTAAATAATCAGAAGTTCGAGACTTGAAGAATGACTATTCTGGTTGGAAATAACTCGGTTCTGCATGTGATGTTCAACTTCAAATCATTATAGGGATGGAGTTACGTGTTTGTGATGACTGGAAATGACTTGTGGAAGAAGCACTAAGTTCAGCTTCTTAAGTTTCTTTTCTTTAGTGAAGTTTCATCTGGACAGCTGTAGTTGCTAGATATTATGGCATCGAATGTGCTTTTATAAAATGATTTGGTATACTATGTAGGTTTTCACAGTTAGAACTTGATTCCTGTCAAATTCTGAGGGCTTCAATCTGTACTTTTGCAGGTTCCTACAGCTGCATTGTATTTACCTAAAAAGCTTGAAGCCCTCATTTGTTGGAATATAATGGGTAATGGTAACGAAGACGAGAACTCAGATCCTAAACCCGTTGCAAGATGTTCTATTTTATATTATGGTGTTGGCCACATGCTAAATGACATCACTGCTGCCTGTTGGTTTACCTATCTATTGTTTTTCTTGACAGATATTGGGCTGTCACCGAGGTACATTTTTTTGTCAGTCATCACTTTGAACAGTCAAACTACTCGATTACTATTTCATTCTTCTTCTTTGATCTAGTTGCACATTTTCATTCCTAATTTATTTTTCAGTAAATTTTTCATTCTGTTGGTTTTACATTGGATGTGTGTGAAATGAACAATCCAGAAGAAAGATATATTGGTTTTCTAATGCAATTTTATCATATTATAACCTTGTTAGAAAAATATGTGACCATTCCTAGACCACATTTAGTAAGATTTTGTATGGAATAGTTTCTAACATGAAATTAAAGGCTTGTATGAAGGAAAGATCTTGAATTCAAGTAGCATTACTCCTCATTTTTTTGTGGGTTGTGAATTTTATGATTTGTCCATGCTTTGTATGGGGATCTGTGGCCTATAGTTTTGGAGGATAATTAATAACTCATTCTAAACAATGCAAAAAGATCTTTATCTTCATTAAGAGGACTTGTTTTTCCTATTAAGTTTAATATCATCCTAGTTGACTTTTAAGTTTATTATTGTACTATTACATAACATGACTCAGAATATTGAAAATTGCAATTTATGATACACGTACACTACTCTGAAACTTAGTGTCTCTTTGTTTACTCTTAGGGCGATGCTTTAATAAGGAATTTTTGTCCAATGCTAATGGGTATTATATAACGAAGCTTTGCAAATTTTGATTGATCACAATTCTGCACATTCTATTTACCATGGAAGTTCCTAGGGGATTCATTAAAGGAATATTTCCAATAAAAATTGCCTAAGTTTCGTGCCATTTCTTGTTGCTCTAATCGAAGAAAATAAATCCAGTAATCAATATGACATATATGTATAACACACACACACACATAGAGCAAGAGAGAGAGATGAACAGAGAGACAGAGAGATGGAGTGGTGATTTCTATTTTTTTTAAAGAATCTGCATGATTTTTCGGTCTGATTCTTTCCTTATAGAGAGAGTGAAAAGCAGTCCTCAGCTAGATTGGTTGCATCTTCTAGCATCTTGCCTTGAACCTTTCTGTTATTGTGACTTTAGGAAACAATGAAATAAGAAATACGATGAGGACATTTCTAAGTGGTTTGTATATATTTGAGGACATAAATATACCACATGAATATCTGCTTTGAATGTATCAACTTCTTTATTTTTATCATACCAAATTCTCAGGGATGCAGCTACAGTGATGCTTTCAGGTCAAGTAGCTGATGGTTTTGCTACTATATTTGCCGGTGAATTGGTACGGTGAAATAATGTTTCATATAACAGTTGTTTAAAGTACAGATATCTCATGATTCGTAGAGCATTAGTTTTCTCTAGATTGCACGCATTTATTCATGTTATGTGTTAGAATTCTTTAGTTCTTTTCTGTTTACCTCTTCTTAATGTTATGCGGTTGACATGTCCAAAATTGATGAATAGGCATATTGGTTTGTGTAGCTCTTAGAAAATGTACAAGGATAATTTTCATTTAACTTAACACTTGAAAGGCTACTTAAGTCAATTTGTATTTTACTGTTTTTGTTTTCCTTGAAGGAATCAGGATAGAAGGACAAGAAAGTAAATAACTAGAGATTGACAATTTCCTCATATTTCAGCTTAACATTGTCTTTAAGGCATGCTATTTGTTTTTATAATTGTTTGCTTTATTTCTTGTTCTCTAAAAAAAAAAAAAAAAATTCTCTCTTTGATATTTCCATTAGATGGAAAAAGGCTAGCTTTTTATCAAATGTTTCTTATAATTGTTTTATAAATTTACTTTTTCTATTTTCTCCTTTATAAGTTGGTTTATAGTCAAGTCTAAGCAGAAGCATGGAACTTGGGAACTTATCACCCACCATTATTTCTCTAAATAATAGCTATACATTTTTGCACTTTGGATATGTTTGTAAGTTTTCTCTAAGTCTTTTCTTTCAGTATTTTAAGCATTGTTAAAATATTGTTGAATGATTTCCTCTGGTTCTAGATTTTGGTTAATTATTTTACTTGTTTGTTGTGATTATCATTTTCCTTTCATTCTTTCTACTTGATAGATAGACAGATTTGGATATTTCAAGATTTGGCATGGTGCTGGGTCTCTTTTGGTTGCTATTTCATTTTCTTCAGTTTTCGGCGGTTGCCTTCCATGTAAATTGTTGGCTAGCCATTCAACAACAGTAAAGACTGTTTCATACAGCGTGTCAGCAGCAATCTTTAATGTTGGTTGGGCAGCTACTCAAGTTTCACACATGTAATTGTCTTCATTTTTAATTCCTATCAGTTGAATTCTACATAGCATGCTTCTTATTCTTGGGAAAGAGGACAAAAACAGAAAGCTTAATAGTTTTCTCCATATATAATCACTGTCAAAAATCATCTTAAGATTTCTTCTATTTTGTAACTGCTGAAACCCTGCTACAGTGCTGTCTGCCAAAACTTTTTGAGCTTGAAATAGCTTGTCCAAAACAAAAGGTGAAATTACTTGCAATAAGGAACATATTGTGTTTTCTTGAAGGTCCATGGTGAATTGCATCTCATTGAATTCAACAAGTAGGGTGGTGATGACAAGCTGTCGCAATGCTTTCACAATGGTAATTTTTGTAATTTTTCTTTGATGTATTCTTATCCCACATACTTCTAATGTAGCATTATTGAGTATGGTGCTTGTTTCTGTTTGTTGAAACTCTAGGTTGCCAATCTCAGCCTATATGTAATTGCTTTAACAGTGTTCAATGTCAGTAATGCCTCAACTAATGCTGATATAGAGAACCAGGTATGAGCTTACATTGTCTATGATTCTTAATCACCATTAAACTGACTTTTGAGTTTGTTTTAAATTGGTTTGAACCTGCAGTACCGTTGGATTGCTTACTTGTCAATTATTATTGGTGGCTGTTTTGTGGGAATTTTTCAATTTGGCACCAAGGAACCAAGGTATGGCTAGATTTTTTGATTCTTCAAAATCTAATAAAAAGTTTTTAACGAGTGCTTATGACACATTGTAGCATATAAAAGGGAATACTTCAAAACTTTTGCATATTTCTTTTCAATCATTAACTTTTTATTTGTTTTTTGATAATGGTTGTAAGTGCGGAGTTTGTTGATCTGCATCAAAATGAACCATGCCATCAGTTTCTTCTGGTTTTCCATTTGAATGCCACCATAGACTCATTCCTAATTCTAGAGTTTGTTGTATGGTATAGGTAATTGGTTGGAGTGACTTATTTTTTCTTTATCATAGATTGAAGATAAGTGGTTACGGAAATAGTTTTGCAAGGGTATCGTGGAATTATTGGTTCAAGAAAAGCTTGTACTATCAAGTGGGTTTTGTATATATGCTTACTAGACTTGTACAGAATGTTTCACAGGTGAGCATACATTTACTTGCTTTTCCTCTTCATTGTTTATGATCAAGTTTCTGTTTTTATTGGTATATCCAGGTATTTCAGTTTGACTGTCTGTAACATGCCTTAAGCTGAAGGTCAAGGATATCTTGATTTTGTAAATGGTGTATTTGCCACTTCTAGGATATTTTTTCACGGACAACTTTCACAAAGCACGTTTGCTAGAATTTGACATTACTTTTTATGAAACTCAGCTTTGATCTCATGTGCAATAAAATAAAGGAGAAGAGAGAAGGAAGTTGGCTATAAGGCCTAAATCTATAGATACAAAAACATCAAGAGTATTAGGGTGTGTTATTAGTTTTGTTTTAGTACATGTATTTATAATAATAGGACCATATAGACAAATAGGGATTCTCAAATATAATATATATAACATTCGATTGTAGAAGGACACATATAATGGTAAAAATATTAGATGCTCAATTTCTACAAGATATGTTGGGACTCAATATCTCTCTGTTCTCCACTTGTGAACGATACTCATAGGTTTATGCTTTAATGAGTCTTAGTTCTTTAAGTTTTGTGCCACTTCTTCTTGCTCTGAGCTTAGGAAATAAATTCAGCAGTCAGTTATATATATGTTTGTGTGTGTGTGTGTATGCATGTATACCAAGATACAGATAGATAGAGAGAGAGTGGTGATTACTGTTATTCTCAATAATTGTCGTGATTTTTGGTATGATTTTTTGAGAGAGAGAGAGTAGCAATCATTGACCAGAATAATTGCATCTTCTAGCATCTTTTCTAGGAACATTTTGTCACTGTGAATTAGGAAATAATGAAATAATAAACATGTTGAGGATGTGTTTAAAAGTTATATCTATATACTTGAGCGCACAAATATTCAAATGTTTCAACTTCAGTTTTATCAGAAGAAATTTTGAGGGATGTATTTACAATGATCTTTCAGGTCAGATGGCTGATCCTTTGCTACTATATTTGCTTATGAATTGTTATCAGGAATAATATGTCCTATAACATATTACAGTCCTTTAAAGTACAAATACTTTTGGTTCATAGACCATTAATTTTTATTTAAATTGCACTCATTTTTTATTGGCATGTGCTAGAATTCTTCAATCTTTTTCTTTTCTCCTTTTATGTAAACAGTTCACACAGCCAAAATTAATGAGTGGCAATATTGACTCGTATATCTCTTAGAAAATACACAACAAAAGTGTTTAGTTAAACTTAGGCTATGGTTGAGAGCTACTTAACCCAAGGTACATTTTCGTCCAATCATCACTTGGAATAGCCAGACTACGTCTTTGTGACTACTTCATTTTTCCTTATAGCTGCATATTTTCATTCCTATTTTCCTTTCTCTTTTCTTTGGTTCATTTTGTTGGCTTTACACTGGTCGTGCATGAAAAAGTCCAGAAAGAGTGCTAAGTTGGTTTTCTTATGGAATTTTATCATAGTGTAACCTTTTTAGAATAATATATGACCATTCTTGGACCTTAGCTCTTTGATTGAATAGTTTTTGACACAGTATTTGAGGCTTGTATGATGAAAAAGAATCTTGAATTAAAGTACCAATGCCCTTACTTCTTAGCTGTTTGTTATTTATTGTGATTTCTCCACACTTTGTATGAGGGTGCGAGATTTGTTATGCCTTAGGGGGAAGATAGAATGGTTTATGCACAAACTTTCTTTTTGGCAGTCTTGCCTTCTCTCTCTCTCGACGTCAAATCTTATTTTGCTCAATATCTTACAACCTTCATTGCAGCCTATGGCTTATAGTTTTGGATGATAATTCGTAACTCATTCTTTAAAATGCAACAAATCTCTTTATCTTCGAGTAAGAGGACTTACTTTGCCTTTTAGGACGAGGAGCTGGAACCTAGAGGTTGACTTTTAAGTTCATTATCATTTTTTGATTCCTTAAGGTGACTCCTGGATGTTTTCTTTGTTTATAATATGCTGGATCCAATGTCCTCCACATAATGTCAGGGCAATGCTTTAATGAGCCTGAGTTCTTTAAGTTTCTATGCCACTTCTTCTTGCTGTGAGCTTAGGAAAGAAAGTGAAAGAAATTTTGAAGTCAGCATTAAACAAAGACATATATGTATGTATGTGTGTGTGTGTGTGTGTGTGTGTGTGTGTGTGTGTCAGAATGTGTGTGTGTGTGTGTGTATCAGAACGTGTGTGTGTGTCTATATAGAGAGAGAGAGAGAGAGAGAGAGAGAGAGAGAGAGAGGAGGAGAGAGGTGATTGCTATTTCTTTTTTAATAATTGGCATTATTTTTCCTTAGTGAGAAAACGGCAACTGTTGGCCAGAATAGCTGCATCTTCCGGTGTCTTGCCTGGAAACATTGTCACTTTAGGAAATAATGAAATAAGAGAAATCATGTCTAAATGTGTTATATATAAACTTGTTGACACTAAGGAACCATGACATGGGAGAACGATGAGCACATGCTTTATGTGTTTCCACCACAAGGCTTACATTTAGGGACATAAAGACCACAAGAATACATGGGTGTGTGTTATTAACTAATAGTAGGACAATACAAACAAATGATGACATTCCAAAATATGATACAGAATATTTCACTATTGATTAGTTAAAATAATAATAAATACTAAATATTTAAACCTTTCAACTCTTCTAATTGATTCTTACATTGAAATTGCATCTTCTTTTTCAGGCATATCTTGCATCCTATGTTATCATTGACTTGCGAATGGCACAATCAGCTAAAGCTTTGGTAGGTGCATTGACTAAGCACCTTTGAATAGTATGCACAGAGAAGATTTTGACTTGAAAATTTAACATCTTGATATCTGCTCTAACTGATTGAAACAGGTTCCTGCAATTATCTACATCAGCAGCTTCGTCATATCCGTCATCATGCAGGTGCCTTTCAGAATCTATTGTTTGTCGGTAAGCTTTTCTTGTGGTCTTGTTCTTTGATTAAACATTAATCTCGATACATATTTATATTACAGGAAATATCATGGACAGGTCGTCACCTGAAGGCCTACTATTCTGCCGGTGGTATTCTTTGGGTCTGTTGTGGCGCTGGAATCCTCTTGATACCTAGAAGCCTGAGTGGTTTCATGTACATCATGTCAGTGTTTATTGGCATTGCAAATGCTCTAATGGCGGTATGATATTGAGTTTAATCTGCATCAATGGCATGAAGTACTGTGCTCTAGTTCTGTTGTCTTTCGTTGTAACATCTGAGATCAGGGTTCTGGTATTCCTGCGTGGTGTTATTATGCTTGCCTTTATGACAGAAGGCTATCGTATTAGATATTTACTACTTTGATTTCAACTTAATTCCTTCAGCATCTCTGGCATTTGCTGCTGTTTCATCTTTTTTTAATCCCTTCGCTTTGCCAACTATAGGTAACTGCGGTGAGCATGCAAAGTGTTCTAGTTGGATCAGATCTTCATGGCTGTGCTTTTGTTTATGGATCGCTGAGCTTCTTAGACAAGATTTCATGTGGGATTGCTCTTTATGCTCTCCAGTTATTTCAGAGTGAGTTTTTCTCTTTGATGTTCAGTGCCTTGCAATGGATCTTTCCTTTAATTTCTTGGCTTGTAGCTAAAACCAACAAGTAATAATATACGAATGTTTTAATTTCATGTTACAATTTAAAAAGCGTGGACCATAACAAAGCAGTACATATTGAGTTAGACCATCCAAGCTGACTTTTGCTATCTTTTCTCTTGGTAGGACTGGTTTCATGATACAAGACTTTGTAGATGCATTTATTCAACTTTCTTTTGTGAGGCAATAACAGATTACTAGTGGAAGTTCTAAACTTATACAAACATCATGCAAGAAATAAAAAAAAGATGAAAATCTTAATCATGGACATGGATCCATGCATGTCATCGGACTTTGATCAAGTCCAATAAATTTTCTCGTGCAACTCAAATGAAACAATCTGTAAGATATTCAATCTCCCATTGAGCATTTTGCCAAAGACCAGACCCTTTGATGTATGGATGTAATGCTCTAATGTTGCTTGGCATGACAGTTGAAAATTTCTGTGCAAATTTTGCCAATTTGAGTCCCGGTTTTTATGTTGATCACAAGTTTTAAACAGGCCTAACAAAAAAAAAAAAAAAATTTTGATGCAGGTACAACACCAAAAGTTCAGGATAACCTTTCTGGTGGTTATATTTCAGTCACGAGATATGGTTTAGGCCTATTTCCGGCCTTTTGTTCTCTCGCTGGAGTGGTTCTTACTTATACTATGAAACTCCACACCCCACATTCGAAGTCCTTGATGGAGCCACTACTGGAGTAATGTCCAGCGGCTATATTCATGATAGACAACAACTAATTGTTTTGGAAGAACTTCCAAACTTCGAGAAATGATCGACTGGGGTGCCATGACATTCCTTTACAACCCAAAAGAAAAAATATTTTTCAGCTGATAATTCAACCATATTGTTTTTAACAGCAGTTCGAGAAGGTTATAGGATATTGTCCTGTTGTTGAATGTTGTAATATATTATTGCCATTTTTTTCAAATGATGTTTATATATGCACGAAATGGAAAATGTCAAAGTATTTGATATAGTTGATCACTTTAATTGATTAGGAAGTTCTTTTTTCATTTTCTTCGTTGCAGGAAAGTCCAACAGTTTGATCACTTTTGTAACTTCCTTTTGGTTATTTGTCGTATTTTATCTTCTTTTTTATTCGGTTGGATTAAAGAAGTAATATGTTTTGTAGTTATTATGTTGACTTAAAATTTTTATTTTACTTATCATGGGTATCTGCATGTCTAAATACACATACTCCAGTTCTGCCCTTTAGATTGTAATTATGTATATATGCGCAAGTTAACTTACGAGTTTTTAGAATCTTAAGCTAGTCAGTCAAAGGGGTTTTCTAGTAATAAGCCAAGTAGATTAGGGCTTGCATAATCATGCCTTCCTATTCTGTCCTAGTTAATAGATCTCCAATAAAAGTATTTAAGAGTATTAGGGCTTGCACCAAGGGGATCTCCTGTTCCCATATCTGTTTATAATCTATATGGAAGTATTCAGCCTATTAATCCAACAACGAATGGAAAATTGTAGGTCCCTCAAATTCTACTCTAAATGTTTTGCTGATGATTTATTACTTTTCTCTAAAGCTCATGATAAGTCAATTGAGTTACTTGTGGAGACCTTGTCTGATTTTAGGAATACAACAAGTTTGGAGATAAACCTTTATAAAAGTCAGTTTGTTTTATCTAAAGGGGCGACCATGATGGAGAACTTATCCCAACTGACAAGAATAAGGAGAAAATCAGCTCCTCTGACCTACTTAGGACTTTCTATTACTACAAGAAGAATACAATTTTCTGAATGTCAACTTCTGATTGATAAAATTCAGAGAAGATTGAGTATGTAGTTCAATAAGGTGCTTTCTTTTAAAGGGAGACTACAACTTATCAAGGCATTTCTTAATTCTCTTCATATATACTGGTCCTCTAATATCTCTCTAGCCAAAGGTGTGATCAAATTTATTGAAAAAAATTTTAGAAGATTATTATAGGATACTCTCAATTCAGAAAGTCACCTTGCTAAAGTTAAATGGAAAGAAATGTGCAAAAGCAAAGAAGGGGGACTACGTTTAATATCTATTGCCTCCTTTAATAGAGCAGCCTTGGCAAAAACCTATGGAATATTCTCCCAGAAAAGAAGTCTTTATGGATCCGCTTGTTACATAGCTATATATTGAAGGGTTCTAGTATTTGGTTCATTCCAATTAAGACTTCATTTTTTATGGCCATTTACTCAGCTTTTGAAACTCAGATCAATGCTTGAACCCCTAGTCTACTGTAAGATTGGGAATGAAGAAAAAGCTTTTTTCTGGTTTGACAACTGAACAGGCCATGGGCCTCGAATTGAGAATCCTCAAGCAATCCAAAGATGGCAGAATGTTCCTCTTAATGAGAAGGCTAAATATATCCTAACTGGAAATTAGTGGAACTTTCCAGCTGAGCTATAGAAGATGATCCCTCACTATATACCTGACCTACAAAGGGAGGATGCCTACTATTGCCTCAATCTCCCATCTAATACATTCAGCATCGTGAAGTTCAGAAAATGGCAGAACCAAAATAGCACAAGGCAAGCCTAGTATCCTATTGTTTGGCACAAAACCCTAATGCCAAGCTACTCTATAATGTTGTGGCTAGCAGTGCTAAATCGATTGAGTATACTACAGATAGACTCTACTTTATGTCCATTTATCTGTGTTCTCTGTCAGGCAGAATTGAAAACCAGGGACCATCTCTTTTTCACATGTCCCTTCTCGCAGGACATATGGGAGCAGATAAAGGTCCTCAATTCTAGCCTCAATGCAAGTACTACCCTCACAGAAGCCTTGGAATGGTTGAATCGCACTCTTAAGTCAACTGAGATTGTCCATATTATCTCCCTCGCCTCCTCCATAATGGAAATATGGCGAGAGAGAAACAAAAAAAGATTTCAAAATAAGCATCGCATATGCCAGGAAGTCTATACCTCTCTGATTAGAGGAATCAAATAGAAAATTCTATTTTCGGCATATTCAGAATAGATAAGCAATTTACTAGCAACTATATGGGGACTCAACTAGTAGAAATGGACAAATCCAAAGTAAGAAGATGCAACATCATACCTGGAGACAGCTCAACTACTCCATTTGCGTAGCTCGGATCCACAAACCAGTCGGAATAGACCAACCATTGCAGATTGAGAAACCTTGGAGGCTTAGAACAATGATGAAGCAAAACAACATAGATGTTCAGAAGAGGAATAAGGTTAAGGTGAAAAGAAAGAAGAGAGGACTTATCGCGAGACAAATAGAAGATTACCTTACGAAGGGGCTTGAAAGGTGTCGGTATCTCTTTAGCAGCTTCACTACACAAATTCACGACGTGGGGAAGACCACCTGCATCAATCAACTGATGAGTTATTGCTCGACATGGGAAAGTAGAAGAGTTAAAGAAGAACAACTACCTACAAATGGAGGACGAGGAGATCATGAGGCAACCCTAATTTAACACGATCTGGAGAAGAAGGCGAAACTGTAAAACAACTTTACCCTAATCGATAGAGAGGTCATCTTTAGTTGATGTATTAAAGCAGTCGTTTAATTGTTTGGATATGCGACGTGGTTGCTAGAAGGACATTGCTCTTGTTACTCTTGGCTGAATACCTAATTTGTATCCATTCATTTATTAATATCATTTACCTTTTAAAAAACTATTTAGCCTTAAAAATTCTCTTAGCTCCTTCAGGTTTTTTAAAATATGCTACTATTTCAAGGTGGCCTAAATATTTGTCCCGACTCAAAAAAATAACACTTCTCAAGTTAGCAAATAATCGATTAGTTTAGTCCAGTGGAGGATAAGGAAATTGAGGATGTTGTTTTTGCTATGGATGGCATGAAGGCCCCTGGTCCAAATGGTCTGAATGTCCACATTTATCAGAAGTCTTGGGCTGGTCCCTGTATCAAGGAAGCTATTAGGGAATTTTTTTTCAAGGGTAGAGTACTAAAGGAGATTAATAAAACATACTTATGCTTGATTCTTAAATGCTTTAACTCTTCGTATTTCAATTATTTCACACCAATAGCATGCTCCAATATGCACTACAAGATCATCTCAAAGATTCTTTCCATAAGACTGAAAAAGGTTCTCTCTTCTCTCATCAGCGACCATTAGAGTGCCTTTATGTGTAATTGATAGATTGGGATAATATTTTAATAGTCCCGCAGTTGTTGAAGGGCTATTCTCGACATCACTTCCTGCCAAACTGCACTATAAAAGTCAATTTTTGCAAAGCTTTTGATAATGTTAGTTGGATATTTATCTGGAAAATGTTTGAAGCTTACGGGTTCCCTAAGACTTTCATCAACTGGTTAGAGGAGTGCATCTGAACAGCTAGTTTCTTTGTACTCATTAATGGGAGTCCTTCGAATTTTTTCAAGGCTGCTAGAGGGATAAGGTAAGGAGACCCTCTTTCTCCATACATGTTTATCATGTGCATGGAAACATTTAGCTCTATCATAACTCAAGAAGTGGAAGCAAACCCCAAGTTTAGATACCACTCTCGGGCCAAGAAGGTTAGCTTAACCTATCTTTCTTTTGTTGATGATCTTCTGCTATTTTGTAGAGAAATTTTGAACTTTATTAGAACCTACATAAGATCATTGGATCATTTCACCCAAAATCTCTAATTTACACATTAATTTTCGCAAAAGTTACTTCATCTTATCCTGAAGAGCATTACACTTGGAAACGACTATATCTTCGACCACTGGTATGAAGATACAGCCCCCCTAATGCTTTATTTGGGACTACCTATATCTACTAAAAGGCTACGATACTCTAAGTGTCTCCCCCTCATTGAGAAAATCCAAAAAAGGCTACACTTTTGGGTTAATAAATTTCTTCCATATTCTGGGAAACTTCAACTCATCAAAATAGTACTCAATTCACAACATATGCTGGAGCTCCCATGTTTCCTTCCTAAGAATGTTATCAAAATAGTGGAGCGTTTATTCAGTAACTTCCTATGGAACCATTCGGATAGAACTAGAGGCATTGCTAAGGTCAAATGGGCTTATATATGTGTTCCAAAGGCAAAAGGTGGGTTAAATATTACTCCATTAAAACTCACAAACCAAGCTCATATCCTCAAGCGCTTATGGTGGATACTTGAGGATAAGCAATCAGTATGGATCCGATGACTCCATTCTTACTTCCTCAAAGGCAAATGCATCTGGGAAATTAATGTGAGTCTTTCTCATTCTTATTTTCTGAACCAGCTGATTTTCTTAGAGAACTTAGTTCAGTATGATGTCTTCTGTGTGATTGGAAATGAAGAAAAAATCTCCTTTTGTTTTGACAATTGGTCAAGGCATGGCTCTTTGTTTCAACCTCAAAATACTAGTCCTAACCTCCTGCCTTTGTTTCACTAGGTAGGATTCTGGATTTTCCTTTATTGTCTCAAATACTTGTAGCCTCATTATCACCCTTCAAACAGGCATGATCATTATTTTTGGAAGATCAGCCTTTGAATCTGCTGAGGAGCAAACGAATGACTAAACTGTTACGGGTGAAGACATTTGGGGTCTATTGGAACAGTATCTTCTGGCATAGATACCTCCCTTCTAGAGTATCTTTCTTCCTTTGGCTATGCATGAAAAATAAGCTTACTACTGCAGATTGGATATCTTACATTGATCTTAATAGATCTTGCCCGCTTTGTCTAACACATGACGAAACAAGGGACCACATTTTCTTCTTATGTTCGACTGCTACCTTGATTTGGGAACAAGTTAAATACTTTTGTGGCAAGAATAATTCAGAAAACTGACTAATATCTACCATCATGGGTTGGCATCACAATCGTCTATTCCAAAAACTAACAAAGAGAAATTCATCATAGCCATAAGTCTGATAGTCCTGTCCATTTAGAAAGAAAGAAATGCGAGAAAATTCACGGCCATAAGCATAGCGGTGAGAACAATTGTCGTGGAAATTACTAGAGGTATTAGGGAACTCTTATTCATGCAGAACCATGCACTATCTAGTCATTAACTCTTATTAATCAAAATGATTAACATAGCTATCAGATCTTTTATCTGTTATTTGGTAGTCATACTTTGTTGTGCTGAATTCTAAAGAGTATACCCTTGAACTTCTGGTTTTCTTTTGTAACTACACTCTTTATTAATTCAAATTTCTCTTTCAAAAAAATAATCGATTAGTTTTCAAAATGGTCAGTGCCTCACCCTCTCTCTCTCTCTCTCTTAAACGGTGTTGGTGTTAATTTAGTGGTGCATTGTAAATCAATGTCTTTGAAAAATACCAGTGTGCCCTTTCTTAACATTAGTTTGAACAAAGTTTTCATAAGTGATTGAAATGCAATCGAGCTATTCATTAATTCAAAAGTACGATAAAAAATTCAGTGCTTTTTGTGGGTCCAAAAGATTATCTTCGACACATTCTTAACTTATTAAGTGAACCAAATTTTAAATCTAATTTCAAAAATAAACAAGTTCTTTTAATTCACCAAATAGCTTAGGTAAAAATTGGAAAGTTATATGAAGTGTAGGACCAGATCACGTGTTCTTATTATTCTATTCTATAAAAATCTATTTATTTAGTAAATAAAACCCACAAAAATTAGAAGACTAGATTTTAGTATAACAGAGGAAATTACGTCATGAGGTGTTTATCCTATTCAGTACTTGATAATCAATATTGAGTGCTTAATAATCAATATAGATCCTCCTATTTTCATTTTTTTTCTTATTTGACAAAGAGCACGAAATTTAAAAACTTTCATCTTTTTCTCTTTTTTGACCAAGAGTACAAAATTGAAAAACAAATTAACATCAGATAATTTGATCTCATCCTTCTAAGGACATGGGTAAACCGTACATTAACTAGAGTAATACCGGAGTTGATCTCTTGACCCTTTTCTCTCCAAAGTAGGAGTTCAATTTGCTACTCAAATACTGAAAATTCATCGATCGCTGTTTGTATTTCCCTTGAAACTTGTCCTTCTTATCCCTTCACTGTCATGTTTAGTCAACCTCTGTTATGTGATGTTCATAACCATGTATTTGTAAATTTTAATAAGGTTTTAAGTCTTGATTGATGCTAAGTCAACTTCATCACACCATTGAACTTTGTATGATCTGTTTCTATGATTTCTAGATGGCCACTATAGCTCCGTTTAGATCTGTAGTACTATAGAAATAAGTATGTATTCACTACACTTTTTAAACGTAGTCACATATTTGGATATGCGGTGAATAACTAGAGGTTGGAGAAAATTGCACTACTACTACAGAAATCAATAAGCAGAAAGAGTTACGTTAAAAAACTACTTCTGCGGTGAAAATTTTACTTTCTATTAATAACTTTCACTACAATTATTATTTTCTATTATACTCTTAATTAATATGATTAGTAATATATTTTTATAAAAATATTTTATTTACTAAATTTACCTTATTTATATTTTTTATTTTATTTATAATTTTAAACTTATATAACTAATAATATATTTTTTAATTATTTATACAACAATTAATAGTTTATTAAATCAATGGACTTTTTAATCATTTCATCTCTTTTCAACAACTCCAACTGCACTTACCAAACACCTATTTTCACGTTTCAGCAGTTACTAAAATAGCGATCCCAAACACATAAGTAGTTATTGAAAATAAATACTTATTATTTTAGCAAGTTTATTTCAACAGGTTGTCAATCCTCATCACTCCCCCAAACCAAGCCTATATGTTATTAAGAAGGCTTTCAGAATTTGATTGAAAGTTCATCAGCCAGGGAGAAGACAAGCAAAGGATCTTCAATTCTTCAAGACTACTCGTTAATATATTGCAATAAGAGTCGGGATTAAGCGGCAACTAGAAAGAAGGCATTTTGTTTCCTCACGCATAGAAACTATTGAAAAGAGTTCCCAGTCATCAAATATTGCTGGCATATCTGTCTTCTTGATGTTATGAATAGTCTCAATCAACTCAGATCAGGATTTTCACTTGCATTTGATGGAGCAGATTCATTTCATCTGGACATATTTAAACTTGACCAGATTACCTGGAGATTATTAGATTCTTACAAGCAATAAGACAAACTACTCAAGTAGTGGCTCAGTTGGATACCACTCCCTGCAACACGGCTACCATCGGTCATCACCAGCTGCTAAATTAGAGTGAGAGACGATTATTGAAGCCCACTATATATGACAATACAGAGCAGGATGAATGGTTCCTTATGGATGAATGAAATGGATTATGCATGAACGCAAAGTGTGACTACAAAGGCTGGGGGTCCATACGCCAATAACGGATAAATGTTTCAAGAGGCTGACTATATCAATCCTGCCACTAATAACTAGAAAGATCTGAGCAATCATTCATGAGATTTGCGACTTGAAATTCAGATTAGAAACTTATAGCTTCTGCATTAGCAGACAACAAATTGTACAGAAGAAGATGACAAGTTTTACTGAAAACAGTCATCTTGAAACCTCTAGCTATTAAAAGCTATATTCCACCATTTGAACTCGGTATTATCCATCCAAACGCCACTGAAACTCTTTCACCAGCTCAACAAACATCTTATGCGTAAAACCAGTAATTCTTGCCCATGAATATCACAGATATAATCAAAATAAATCCTAGCTTTATGAACTGTTAACTTTGAATGCTTTATGAACTGTTAACTTTGAATGCTTTATGAACTGTTTAACTTTGAATGGATATTTGCATTCTGCACCCTACTGAGAACTAACTATGACTCAAATAGAATGGCCTGATTAGGCAAAAACAATACTCCTCGCCTACAAAACTGAAATATCATCCGTATTGTGAGAATTGTTGATGATGCATGCCAACGACAATGATGATCAAAACGAGATGATAATTATTACGTGCAGGAAATTCAACAAATTTAGGAAGGAAAACTTTTGATACCTGCCACCACACAACATCCAAGTCATGAACTGTGGTAAAAAGAATTGCAAAAAGAAACGAGCCAGGTGGACCGAAGGTTTTATAATCCTTAGAGTTGATAGGTACTGGGAACAAAAGTAACGAGAATGACCAAGATTTTATCATTAGCACCGTGATATCACATAAGAAAAGAAGGTAGCTAAAGACTTACTGAAAGGGGAACACATCTAAATTCCATGTAAGGTTGGTAAGCTGTGAGCACTTTTGATGCCATTCGACTGGCTGTGTGCACTGCAGTAACCCGGAAAATTCTTTTCCTCTCATATCTATTCAAAACGAAGCCATTAGAACAGACTTGAATACCAATTCTACTTTAAATAATTGAATGTCCAATAAAAGGTTAAAATCAAATGGAAAGAAGATTTTCATGCTATGGCTGCTCAATTTTTTTTCATTGATGCAAGAATTCTTCTTTATCGCTGTTTTGTGAAACCTCCTCATAAGAATGTATATAATGCTTCACGGATCCAATGAAATTTTAATATATAGCCCTAAGGTTTACCTTCTAAGTGCAGCAACAATTTCACCACATTGTTGAATATCTGCACTACTTGAAGCAGCACACTGGTCAAGCTCAAGTATTAGTTGGTAGCAGTCCTGTAGAAAACATCGAATACTTAGTTAACCTATTAGCATTCAGAGAAACTGCATAAATCCCTTTTCACTATTTCAATTATAAAGCAAATGGAACTGATAATCAGAAAAACAATCTAAACAATTTTGAATGCTTGAAGAAACGAATGCTCATAATTCTATTCAAACTGTCCAATGGGAAATATTCGTACAAATTATTGCTTTCACTCTAACTCTAAGCCACAGTATCTGAAGTATCTAATAGGCAGATGTCAAGAAATGAAGGAAAATAGTACTAATATCAATTACCGTGGGATGAGCAGTTCCTATACACATTAAATTGAGAGGGAAATGAGAATTTCGTTTCATCCCTAGAATTCTAGTTCTGATAATTTAGTTGTTATCGCCATTGCATGGGCATGGACTTGCTTAGAAAACCTAATGCCTTTCACAACCAACTCAAAATTCTATACAACAAAAACAGACCTCTATTGCCATGCAACCGCCTTGGCCCAGATTTGGCTGCATAGGATGAGCAGCATCACCTAAAAGAGTAACCTGTCCAATACCCCAGGTGTAGATCATGTCTCTATCATAAATGTCCCTCTGAAGAATCATGTTGTCTGGTGTTTCAGTTATTAGCTCAGTCACTTCCTTGCACCAATTAGCAAACAATCCCAGGAGTCGCTTCTTCTTGTCTGTGGAATTTTGAGAACACTAAGAGCCAGTAAATATTTCAGTAAAATATGCATACAAAGAGTACGTATGTTACTGAAAAATTGATAAAGTACAGAATATAACATTGCCTTTTGAAGAACTGGAAGTCATTGGAGGTTCCTTGTGGAAAGCATACCATTGCATCTTGCCATGTCCAACATCTGAAGCAACAAAATACTGGTTCAATCCTAAGAACACCCGGTACCTTCAAACAAGACACAAACATGGTCCAGTAATCATTCATTTGTCTTTCTTTGGATGAAGAATTATAAGGAGTACATGAAATTCAAAAATTAATTAACCTTGCAAGATTAAAGACGCAACATACCCAATGGTATTAATATATGCTGGAGAAAAGTTTGCTAGTCCGCTGTAACATGTATAACCTGAATAATTCGCATGATCTGGTCCAAAAAGCTTTGATCGCACCTTGTACAATGCAAAACATGGTATGAATATATAAAGAAAAGAAAAGGAGAAGTAAAAGGGACAAGTGGAAGCTTTTAACATGAGTAAATGAAGAAAAAAGAAGAAAACATATAAATACTGAAAAGATTAATCCTACTCTCGACCAAATTCCATCTGCTCCAACTAAAACATTGCCTTCATATTCTTGTCCATCATCAAGGACAACTGTAACCTGAGAGACCAAGAGGAAGAATGATCATGATAACTATGTAATCGTTGGAAGTCGGCTGTTTTGATTAAAATATGTTTGAAGATTTGGGTAATTAGTGCTCGGACCTTGCCAGAGTTTTGAGTGAAGTCGACAACTTTGGAATTGTTGAAGACGATGTCTGGACCTACTGCATTGAGCAGTATATCTTGCAAAGCCATTCTACAGATGACTCTAGTAACAGGAAGCCCCCTCTTTACTGCTGGAGTGAAAAGATCAAATTTAGTAAACCTGAAATAAGAACAAGATCATGAGGTATCGAGAATAGTGTCACCAACTTCAATATCAAAATGAAATTTTAAAGGGAAAAAAAAGTTTGAATCAATTAAGATGGAAGTATTATATTTAAAGGGATTAGATAGCATACCAATGACCAGAGAGACCATCTGCAAGACCATTGATACGGTCACCAGTAACACAGGAAGCTTGGAAGATTTGTTGGGCAACATCATGATCGATAGCTTGAAGAAGACCCAGAGCACTACTTAGGAGTTGTATTGGGCCCCTGTGCCTACCTTCCCCTCTTACGGCACTCAAATCCTTCTCAAATACCATCACCTCATACCCTTTTCGTTTTGCCGCCAGAGCCAATACCAATCCTCCAATGCCCCCACCTGATATTAAGATCCGAAGACTACCACCACCGCTCGTAGTCCTACTCCTACTATAGGAAGAAAATGCTTCACTCTGAGGAGCACCAGCTTCACATCGACCTGAAACCACAAAGTCGCCAGAGGCTTTGAATCTCAACTTCAACTCGGTGTTGGTGGAACATGCTGAAGAAGAAGCAAGCCTGAGTGTTGGCTGTAACAACTTTGCCATGAATTCCGTTATTTCTCCTGAGAGGCAAACGCTCACATACTTTTAAAAAAGTCACTTTAACTACTTATTGCTCATCACAATCACCACCACAACATCACCGCCACCACCAAAGTCCACTACCGCCACCACAAGTACTGCACATATAAAAACTGTACCTTTTTCTTTGGTGGGTTGGGCGTGTGCCCTTCTAAATTTTTTCAGTTGGTGGACTTCAAGCTAAAATATTATTTCTTAAAAGAGAGTATGCAATCTAATGATATCTCATCTATCGAATGGTGAACTAGTATGTGGGTCAAGGATAGTGAAGTTCGATGGAGAGAGGTGCTCAATCTCAACCATAGCATCTGGGAATCTCAAGGTTCCGGAGACGATGTCAAGAATTTCTGAATTAATTGATGTACATATGATTCATCTCCTCCAAAATGTTAATAGATAAATCTTTGAAAAATTAAAAAAGAAAGTGAATCCAAACATTGATGACCATAATAATATAATACAAGTTAGAAAAGAATACGAGATCCCAGCCAGTTACTGGTTGAAGTAGGCCAAACAAGCCCAAAGCGGAGTCACTTTTGCGTATCAAGCTGCTTCCAGCAAGAACAACTTCAAGAAACAAGAACATGAAGAAAACTTTCCATATCTTCATGGATGAAGTTTGTTTTGAGAATCCAAATGGACATACAAAGATCGATTCTTTCCAATAAAGAAGCTTCTTCACCGGCTCCTAAGCAAGCAATTTGCAACACCATTAGTTGTAAGACAAATAAAAAACGACCAATTACACAAACTAATTCCCCGAATCTGATCACTACTCGCACCTTTCCAATATTTTACACTGTATAAAACTTTTACCCCTCACAAGGAAAAGGAGTTTATAACCTGACCCAGAGAACATTCTTACAACACCTACCCTCAACAACCCAAACCACCAAAAGAAAGAAAATATCAATAATAGAGATCAATCTTCCAAAGAGGAAAGACAAAAAAGAACCATCAAACAAAAGGGAAACGTTAGGTGTTCAAAACTATTGCAGGTTTCTCGCCTTCTTCACTGAGTCTAATCACGAATATTCTCTTCCACTAGCCCCTGAATCACAGCAATGGAACCCATATCCATATGCATAACCAGTTCCTTCAGTCTCTATCCATTGCTAGGCCATAGTGGTGGCCACGCTCATCTGTTTTAAAAACAAAATCCTCGTCAACTAAAGCCTGATGCTTTGATCATGGTGGGAGAAACAGAAGTCATTACACAAGTCAATTAAGATTCCATAAATGCTCTTTTGGATTCACAAAACTTAGGCCTTCACAAGTGAAACCAGAGACTTTAATCTGACAGAGTCGTTGAGACTGCCTAGATTAGTTCGAAATTCGAGATATAGCATATAACAGTATACTGGTTTCAGAGAAAAGTGATGATATCAGATTTTATCAAGTCCGAATCCCTTCTATTTCTTTCAGAGATGGTCTTTGCTCAGCCAACCTAGAAGGCTCTATGACATTATCATTTAGCGGGGTCCTGAAAACTAGTCAATTTTAAAGTTGCAAATAATCTCCCGAATAGCAAGCATGGAATAAAAGTACCGCTGTCACCATCAGAAATATCTGCAATCTTTGTGATTGCCTCAATAAGTACTTGTTCATGTTCCTACATAGAGAAAATGTTTCCAATTATTCACGAGAAGTTAATAAAATAAAAAGATCAGAATAAGTCGGAGTAGGCAAGAAGAAGGCTGATTCCTCATCAAACCTTCAGCATCTTCTTTGCTTTATCAACATCAAGAGGATCAGGATGATTTGCACCAAAAACTCTTTCAACCTGAACATAATGACCAATGAATACCATTTATTTAGATCAGAGCCAAGGAATTCATCATTTTAATCAAGCTCCTTTCCCTACCTCCTTCATTAGTGTATCTGTGTGGAGGATATGTATATCATCCGGCATCTTCTTTCCAATCCCATTTTGTGATGGAAACAAATCTTTTCTTTGACCTTTTGAGACACCTCTACCTCTTCCCACACCTGGAAAATTTTCCCGTTCTGTAGACCTACCCATCCCTTGATTGAAACCAACATAACCCCCTCGACGAGAGCTTACTGGTTCCCCACCTTCCCACTGTATATCCTCGGGAGAAATCTGCAAGAGAAAAGAAAGATGCCATAAACTCGAGTGTAGTTCTTTGCTACATATTCGTTACAACTTTTACAACCATTAAGAAACAAGATTACTTTTTCGATAAGTATTGGAATTAATCCTCGAGACACTATAATATGAAGGATGCAACCCTTTCATAATAGGTCATAAAACTAGTTCCTCGCATCAAGATGTGCAGTGCGGATTTTGCAATTCTAAATCTTCTGCTGCTATTGTGTCAATAATCAGTTTCAACACTGATCCAGCCAAACAAGCATGAGATAAAGTAACAATATAGCATGTGTCAAAATTTAAAATTGCTCTTAATTTTGTTCTCAAACCAAATTTCAATAGCCTCTAAGAAGTGACTGTCACACCATGAAACAATTACTTCATACTCAGGTTGTTTATCCGCTATTAGGCTCTGCAAACATAATATGTGAAAGCATGTAGCTATATGATTTTAAAAGGACAAAGTAGTGGCATAAAAGCACATTTATACAATCCCTCAGGCATGGAAGGCAAAGCAAGAGATATACCTCAGAGAGATTAACCCATTCCCAAGTCTCATTAGTTGTTCCCATATCATATACTAGAGCATGTCTCCCCTAACAATAGCCAAGACTTCAGCTACATGACACTTCAGGATAATGTGTACTTAAGCAAGAGTCATAATACCTCAACTGGGTTATAGTCAGTTATAAAAGCTTCATAAAAGTTATTGTCATCAGGCCATCTGGTCCTGACCCTCTTTCCAATCAATGAATCAGATGCAGCTAACTCAACAGTGGGGCCAGAAGATAACCTATTAGCAGTCTGACCCCTTCCAGAAGGACCTGATGATGGGTAAGGAATAGAATTCATTGATGACGAACCTGGCAAACCCTGAGAAACATGTCAAAGAAAGGAAACAGATTAAGGAAGTAGAATTATAAATAGTTTTCAAATCAGAGGTTTCTCAACTCCAGTCTTTTATCATGGTTCTTCAACTCACATTTTTTTGCTTCTTGCCCTCAGATCCTGTAACAGGTCTACGTTTAACACCGGGAACTGATGAAGATGGCAGGTGTAATGAAGAAACTGCTTGAGGGTGGAACGATGGAGCTGGTCCACCAAAGGATTGAGAAGGTATTGAAGAGCTTTTCTGTTTCTTTCGAGAAGCTGATACAGTGGGGCTGGGTACCAGATCATGAACAGCTTGACCAGTATTAAGTATGCCAGATTGAATCCCACCACCCTGCCTCCACTCCCTATTGCCATAACTCATTACAGTATGAAAGACAAAAGTAACCAACACTTGCTAATATCAGAAAAGCTGGTACAACTCTTCTTCCAAAAATAAATCTTTTTTCAGATTGTTGTCAAACCTTATTCTACGTATTACATCATCGGCATTAACCCGACCAAGAAGCTCTCTATGCTCCTCATTAGACAACCTTAACTCCTTTCTGAGTTCTGTTATCAAACTTTCCTTTTCCTGAAGAAGATGAAAAGTGGAAGTTGTTTAACTTGACTAGATAAAATTGTGATTCTTAAATTCTTAAAGGCAATAAGACAAAGGTACCCAAGTAATGGCATCAGCTTGAGCTTTAAAGGCTCTTAGAACTGAAATGTACGCTTCTTGCTCAAGTTGGTGGATTTGGCTCTCCATGTCATTTTCACCATACATTCTAGTGTATGGGACAGAACCTGCCATTGGTCTTCCATTCCCGGCAACACAGCCACCTCTGGGGATTCTATTTTTATGTGATGGCGGAAGATCATCATCAGTTCCTAGATTAAAGGAAAATACAAATTCGTTGAGGCCCATTACACAATAATTTATGAATGTACAGAAGAGAATGCCTGGTTCCTTGTGTGTGCTAAAATGGCCTAAGCATGAAAGGAAGTGAAAACGCTGACAATGAAGCCTCTCGTAAATGGATATCACAACCAGCTTGTGAGCTTTAACCACTTTGCTGATAACAGATAAAAGTTTCAACAGGCTGACAAACCAATAACTTATGGGTAATCATTAACGAGAAGCAAGACCTGAAAACTTCTTTCTTGTACTTTGTGGCACCAAATTCAGCTGAAGACAACTTAAAGTTTCTCCAGCAATTGACAATAAAACCAAACGGTAAATGTACACAGAATACGCTAGGAAGGTAGTAAAACTGAGGAAGACACATATTAGCAAAAATGTCAAATTGAAGGCTAAAACGTTCTTAGATAGGTCGTTACGAACTGTAAGACTAAGAAGTCTAAGAATTACAGAACTGCAAGCAATTTAAGGACCAAAAAAGCTAGCGTCCATAACCAAAATATTGGAATAACCCACACGAAAACAAGCAAAGAGGGAGGTTGTACTAAACCATGCATGAACTCAAAATATACGCCAAAAAGCTTTCCAAGGGTAGTTTTACAGACTTGACTCTCATCAACTAAAACTCAAATAGAGAATAAAACAGTTATCTGAACCAGTACCATGTTTTTCAAATAAAAGGGTAAAAGCAACTCCCAAATGTGTCTATTAGGTGCTATTTTAAAGCATTAAACCCTAGCTATCGCCTATCAGAAGCACAACCCATTCACAATAACTGCGAATTAATAAAACTGAAGCACGCTTATAAGCAACAAAAAATTTGTGCTTGTTGGAATTGTGAAGAAGAAAATGAATGATCTGAGAAAGCGAAACTCACCACTGCTATCGTTGGTTTCGTAGTCCATAGCCAGGTTTGCTTGGCTTTGCTTTTGTTAATTAAAACCCACAGATAAAAGGAGTCGATCTGAAAATAGTGAAGGATTAGGATTCCCGAAGTTGAAAGAACGTCCGACAACGCAATGCGCTACTGTTTGGGCCGAAGCTGAACCACAGAAAGATAGCTGCAGAATAAAGCTGTCGTCTTTTCACCTCTTCACCAAAAGTTGTATCATTCTGCGCTCAAACACACACGGAGCTGAAGAGTGAGTCCATTCGATTCGATCTGCTGAAAATAAAGAATAACACGTTAACAACTCCACGCTGCTACCCTTTTATTCATTTAATAATCAATTACTCTCACTCTTACCTGGAGTCGTACTGTACTATAGATTAGCAGTTTATTGTTGTTCGTTAATCAATTAAGGGTACGCGCCTGTTTAAGTGAGTTTTATATTTAATTGAATCTTCTGATGTTTAATTTGATTTCGCAGATTTGTCGTTTTACCATTACTTGTAAACAATACAACTACGTAGTTTTCTTTGGCTTACTCAACCAAGTCATCTTCAAATCCTTTATCAGGGAAATGGAACATTCACTTACCACCAAAGATATTTATAACCCACTATTTGACTCGGAATTGTGGTAAATGCAGAAATGTTTACAACTGTAGTCTAAGAACACACTTAATTATCGCCGGAACAGTAAAATATCCACTGACAAAAACAAAACAAAGGCCACTACACCAATTGCTTCCAACACCACCCCTTTCTTCGTCTGCAGCTTGAGCTAGAAGCCAGCCCATCCGGCGGGTTGAGTGGCAGGTTGGTTCTCTACGACCTTTGGCCCACTGGAGTACTGAGAAGAATTCATTCCTTCACTATTAATAGTGGATCTTGGTACCTGACCACTTGCTGCAGGAGCAGCCGAAAACCTCTCAGTTTCAAAACCCCAAGAGTCAAAATCTGAAGCCAATGGAGCACCCTGTTTCTTCTGATTCACATTTTTGGAACGAACTGACCGGGGGATCCGACCATCAGAGAAAGGCTCAGGATCATCTGAAAAAGCCTGCCATTGTTTAGGCTCTGGTCCTGGGGTATTCCTCTCTGGTTTTTCTTGCTGTGCAAGCAAATATACATATTGTTAGCAACATGAACAGATTGACATGCATACACTGCAATGCATTGCACAAATCATTACCGCAGCAGTTACAGAGGATTGAATTCTTGGGGACACTTGAGATTTATTAGGGGATGGAGTTCTAGCAGCTAGAACTTGCTTGAGCTCATTTATCTCCTGTCTCTGAGACCGGCAAATAGCTGATAGCTTTTCAAATTTGGATGTCATTTCAGCTTTCTCAAAATTTGCCTGCTTCAGCTGTTCTTTAAGCCTCTCTACTTCAGCCTCCAATGCGTCGGTTCCAAATGATATGTTACTAACTCCAGACTTCAGCTTATTATTGTCAAAATCGGCGACAAAAGTATTAAAAGACTCATTTCCGAATAGAGAAGCACCATCAGCTTTTGACACTTTTGGCTTCTCCATGCCAGTGTCTACATCTTTGCTGAAGAAATTTACTTCAAAGTCCTTGGACAAACCATCCACAGAAACATGTGATTTACCTTTCACGTTTCTCTGACTGCCAAGACTATGTGCATTTCCGTCCCTCAGAGGGCTACTTTTATTATGTGAAGCGTTATTTTCTGGTTGACTTCTTGATTTGCTATTTATAGGTTCTTCATCAAACTTAGGCCTGCTCTTTTCTTCAACAAAGACAGACTCCTTTGCATGCTGCGTGGACCAGAACACACCAAGCTGGGCTGCATCTCTTTCAACCCCAGATGAAGGTGGGGGTGGTGGACTTCTGTGAGGCATTGGTGGCGACCTATTTGCTGTCTTCGACGCACCTAACAAGTTGTTATAAAGATACCAAAATCACACCCACAGGTACCCCCATTTCACTTGGAAGCTATCAAGTCCACCATATCTAGAATTCTACTGAAAAGTAAAACACGTACTAAGCGTTTCTTTTGTTCTATGTTTGAAATGTTATCTTTAACAAAACAAAGCTTACAGCTAAGCTAAAAAACTGATTAACTTATATACTCAATAAACAAGGTGATTCAGTTCGATAGGAAATTTACTAACCTTCATGCACAAAAGTCGACTGCATTTCAGGTGGCCTATCAGGCAATGACTTCTGTAAGTTAGCTGGTAACTGCTCATTAACACGAAACCAGACCTGTCATCACGGGGAGAATCCCACCATCAGTAAGAAAAAAAGTTAGAATCTCTTCATATTACAATGCCACTGATGTTGCTGATCTAAAACTAACCTAAGTTCATGGAGATGAATTGCCAATCAAGCAAAGCGCTTGCCTGCGTGATGTCTGGTCTGTCATCTGGTGAAGCTTGAAGCATGTCTCTGATTAAGTCTGTTACCACTGAGCTGTACTTGGGTACATCTGGGATGCGGTAATTCCCATTTAAAATTTGGAGCTTTGATTCTCCATCAAATGCATTTTTGAAGTAGCAGATGCGAAAGAGTAGACACCCAAGAGCCTGAAAAATCACGAGGCATCATCACCTTTTCCATGATTGGGAATTGCTAAATTGTTCATGATCCAGTGAAAATAAGAAATCATGTCAACTTACCCAGATATCTACCTTCTCACTGATTATATCCCTCCGAAACAGATCCCACATCTAAATCAGGAAATGAATGAAGCATGACATCAAACATCTTAAAGATAAAATTCCACAAGCTCATACGTGCACATGCACACATACACACACAAACATAGGCATTTTTTAAATATTTCATGAAGCATAGTTCTTTAGGAAACCTCTGGGGCTCTATAAGCAGGGGTAGTGTGTTTCCTGATATTGTCTTCTTCAATACCCATTTCTTCAGCCTTCTCAAAGCGTTTGTGATTGGTAGAAGAGCTTCCAAAATCGCACAATTTCCACGATCCATCAGAGCCCAGGAGAAGATTCTCAGCTTTTAGATCTCTATAGAAGATTGTTTTTAAAAAATAGTCATAAGAAGTATGTTAGACACACAGGGAAGGAGAATCAGTAGCGAAGCTCTTAAGAGTGTTAATTGCCATTAGATTCCTAACATGTTAGAAGTTGTCTCTGGTGACAAAGGAAGCTTAACAGTTTGAAATGGATTCCCTGATAGCACCAAAATAAGAGCCAAGCTGACAGCCTAATGGTAATTCACAAGTATAAATTGTTACTAAACATGAAAATATTAAAGGAATCATAAGTGATAAGGGTCAACTATCCAAATGACTAGTTCTAATCATTTTGACAATAATTGACCCAAGCCCAATTATTGTTAATAGACTCTACACTCCACCCATATTAAAAATTCTAATATGGTATCAGAGCAAGTTTGATACGGATTATTAATTTCTTGACTGTCCGCCTGGATGTCCAATTCTAGCGGCCCAGTCCGATTACTAGTGCGTTTATTTCAAGTGACAACTGGATGTCCAGTCCTAGTTGCACTTAAGGAGAAGTGTTAAAGTATCTTATATTGACTAAACATGAAAATATTAAAGGATTTATAAATGGTAAGGGTCAATTATCCAAATGACTAGTTCTAGTCATTTTGATAATAGTTAACCTAAGCTCAATTATTTTTAGTGGACTCTACACTCTGCCTATATTAAAAAATCTAATATAAATCAAGAGTGTAATAGCAACCAAACTATAGATACAGCCCGCAAAAAATTCAATATAAGTAGAGCAAGGACTAAAGCATGAGTGTGTGCAAGTGGCTACCTGTGAGCAATAGGTGGGGACTGGCAATGCATAGCAAAAACTGCATTACAAACATCTCTGAAAATGGAGAGGATCTGTTTCTCCTCAAAAAAAGCAGCAGCACCTCGGGAGTCAATGAGAGTAACAAGAGACTTGTCACAAAATTCCATGACCAGGAGGGCTTCCTTGGTCCTTCCCATATCCAAAATGGCATGGGCGAGAAGAAAGACAACATTGGGATGCCCTTTCAACGATTTCATCACATGGATCTCCTTCTTCACTAGCTCCAGAGATTCTTCATCATTGCATATCATGTGCTTTAATGCGTATTGCTTTGAAGGACTCAGGGCATCCCGGGCAAGATACACGCATGAAAACCCTCCCTCCGCTATAGCATTTCGTATTTGAATCTTTAGATTCCCAACATCTACATACCGACCTTCCAGACCTGTTGCCTCCTTTTGCATAAACGGTTTGAACCTCCACATTTTTTCACTTTTACGGTTATAGGTACTAAAAAAAAGAGCTGCATAACAATAAATATGTAGGAGGGAAATTAACCAACAAATGAAACAAGATACTTGTTGCGGACTGCCAAAAGAGAGAATAAAGAAAACTAAGGAAATCTCCAAATGTAATGTAAAGAAGACCTTTACGAAGCTTGTTTAGCTTCAATTAAGTTGTAGCAATACTTCTTTATCTGACATGAATAATAAGAAGAAGGGAAAAAAACACTACTAGAAAGTGAAAAACACATGGAGGTAGAGGAGTGTGGATTAGATTGCGTAAAATAAAGTGAATTTTTGATAGGACACGATTGGCAGAAATTGAAGCATTTACATAGAAACAAACATAGCAGAACAAGGAAGATCCGTTTGATCTATGCGTAGTGTAGTAGTGATTTGCGGTAGACAAGCTAGATCCATGTGATAAACAAATATCTGAAACTCAGATTATATGTTCTTCCGTTCCTTATTAATCTTTCCTCAATTCCGATTCATATACAAGTAAATGAACAGAAAAGGACATAAAACAAAGAAAGAATCGAGAAGAAATGTACCTGTGGTGGGATCGGAATGAAGTAGAAGTAGAAGGAAGTAGGAAGTAGGAAGGCCTTTCCTGTTAATTCTAATCAAGGAAAGGCAAACAGCATATAGATCTGAAGGCAGGCAAGAGGAGGATAGTAAAGTAGTAACCAATCTTAACCTATTTCTTCATTACCTAAACACGTTTGTAGACGTGGTGATGCAGGGAGCAGAGTGGGAGTGGGACGGCAATCGTAAGAAGAAAGACGGGAAATTTATATTTCCGGTCAAAAAAAGAGATTGATAATTTGAGGGATACTTTTCACCTTTATAAAGATAGATACACGAAACCAAATAAAAGAGACATTTTATATTTATGGGAATACCATTTCTTACCTTACCTTACCTTGCTTAAGTCCCACTCACACCCAATAAAAACAGTTTTATTTATATTAATTAATTCCAAAAAAACTGTCTCTAGATCTTATGGTCTTGGTCTCCTTAGGCCCAGAACCAAGGAACGCTTTGGGCACTTTTCCTCTAAAGGCCGCAAATAGAAGATCTCATACAAAACAAAAGGGGCCCAATTTATAATAAGGTATAGTTGGGAACCTCTAAGTCTAATAAGAGAAAACTGAGTCCGTACAATTTCATTGAGTTGCTGGCCTTCTGTAATTGTAGGTCCAACCAAATATATCTAATAATTACATCAAAGGGCCCAGGTTCAGACCCATTCACAGTTTTTTCTTTTGAGGAGTGAAAGGTATTCTCTCCCAAGCACAATGTTTTAGTCGTAACCGGATAAAGGCGTGTTTGGATTTGCGGTATAATAGTAATTTTTAAATACATTCATATGTTTAGATCTGTGGGTGAATAATTAAAAGTTGGAGGAAAATACGGTGTCATTGTAAAATTCGATAAGTAAAAAGAAGCTTACTGTAAGAAAGTGCTTTTACGATAGAAATTCTACTTTCCATTAATAACCTTCTGATAATTATTATTTTATATCATACTTTCAACTAATAGAAAGCAAGTCTAACGTATCGTCTATTTTTATGAAATATTTTATTTACTAAATTTATTTTATTTATATTTATATTTTAATTTAATATTTTATTATTTATAATTTTAAATTTATAAGAATAATAATATTTTTTAATTATTTTTACACTAATTAATAGTTTATTAAATCAATTGACTTTTTGGTCATTTTATCTCTTTTCAGCAACTGTAACCACACTTGCCAAACACCTATTTTTACGTTTCAACAGTTATCAAGACAGCAATCACAAACACATAAGTACTGATTGAGAATAAATACTTATCATTTTAGTATGTTGAGTTCAGCAGGTTATCAACTGTTATCACTTTTCCAAACCAAGCCTAAGGTCATCTCCAACCATTCCACTAAAATTTTAACCAAATTTGTTGTAAATGAGAATATTTCAAGAATCTTTTTATACCAAATTTGATGTTACTCCAACCACTATGCACTAAAATTTTACACCAAATTATTTTCAAAAAATATACTACAATAATTTAGTTATTAACTAAATTAATTTATATTTATACAATAATTTATTTTTATTTATTTATTACAATAATTTTTATTTATTTATTTATCGTTATAATTGTAGAGCCT